>JAJQOW010001527.1:0-44622 GCA_037975125.1 Latrodectus hesperus
AAGTTATACCTGCATTTCGTAACTTGTTAAATACCTGGAACCTTCCTGGGGCTTGAGCAGCCACCAGGCGCGTCGGCAGGTGGTGGATCGCCGAATGCACTGTAGGAAAGACAGGATAGCCCTGAATATAGAATCAGAGGCCGCGAACCAGCTCCCGTAAACTCTGGTGTTGTGCGATCCGTGCCTAGGGTTATTTGGCACCGCAGTAATGGTGTCTTAACGGAGCCTCTAGTTGCCTGGCGAACTTCTAGAGTAATTTGCCTTGCCCAGTAACTCAGGCAATGGTGGGTGGACTTATATTACCTGAGCTATTTAATTGTTATCTTGTGGCTGAAAAGACACAAGAAATAACAAACCTTTCTGCACTTGCAGGTGAAGCCTCTGAAGTAGACCTTGCTGAAAAATACAAGGGAACTCAGAGGCAATCTTGTAAAGGGGCAGCAATGAATCCTTCACTTGAGGTAGAAATGACCGCCAAACCATCTTCTTCTGGTGAAAGTCAGGAAGCTATCCCTAGCAAGACTGACTTTCTGACCAGATGGGACTGTTTCAGCAAGACCCTATCTGCAGGAAATGTGATACGCAAGACGAAACGGCCAAGCATATCATTTACGAATGCGAGGCTCTTGCCCTCCCTAGATGAACTTCTTTAGGCATCATCCATATTAGAGAGTTACACCTAGACTCCATGAAAGGGTTATCGGACTTTATTAATAAAGTGGGTGACCCGAGCGACTGGAACTAGGAAACATTGGGTTTGGAGTTATGGTACAAAATGCTGATAAAAGCAGAGGTGCCCAATGACATACAAATTCAATTCTAAGAAGAAGAACTTGTTAAATAATAACGAGCTCAATTCTTTTTTACAAATATGAATAATCATTAAAAGTTTCATATTCTTCGTTACTTTTAAAAGAGCACATTTAGAAAACATTTTATTTACAAATGTGTGGAAAGACTAAATCACAACTCATTGCTTAGTTTGTCTAAACTTTACATAGTGAGTTTATATATATATATATATGCGGACAGCAAGCTAAAAATGTGAAGCAATTTGGAAAATCCTAAGATATAAATAGCAATATATTTAGATTAAAAGAGCATGATCAACTTTTGAATTAATTCATAAGTAAAAAATATTTCTTTCATTATTGAAATATTCTTAACAATTCGTAAGCAACATTTCAACAAAAGGTGAATATTTTATCGAAGTTTTCTTTAAAAAATTTCAACGCTAGTAAAATCATTTTCGCTTCGAAATTCCCAATTTTAGTACATTTTCCAAGTGACTAGCAAAATACCGGGATTTTGTTTCACGTTGCGCATCGACTAAGCGCATGTGCTATAAAAGGATTCCTTTGTGCTTAGTTGTAAACGGTTGGTTTATAAAGACGCTCAACTTCCTAGAGATGCTTTACGACAACGTGGATAAATTCACTCAACAATTACAGTTTCAAATCATTGCAAACATTTATTAAACGGGCGGGAGTGTTGAACTGCAGGCTGATGATTCAACTAACAGCTCAATGGACTGTGGGAATTAACAAGTTTTATACACAATCCAGAGACATTAATGTGAAAGAGCGGACAGCCGCTAGATGTACACCTGGAAAGCTAGTTAGCTTTCTGAAGGCTTCATTGGGAAGTTGAGCCATGTGGACTCCAGGGCTGTGGCCAGATTATGCGGATGAGGATCTTTGCCACGAACAAGCCGATCGTCCCACAGATTCTCGATTGCGATTAAGTCAGGTGCTGGCCAGGGGAGAACGGTAAACTCAACATGATGCTCATCGAATCAAGCATATACTGCTAGTTGTGTGGTACCTCACAATCTCCTGCTAATAGATGCATGGGAAAAAACAAGGATGGACATGGTTCACAGGAACAAATGAGTACTTGTATTGATCCATGGTGCCTTCCACAATCACGAGTGAACCCAGAGAATGCCATTCCCCAGACCATAATGCTCCCGCCTGGACCGCTCCGCCAATGGTTGCAGGGTGTTTGTTTCCAGAGGTTTTATGTCGCAAACGTCTATTTGTCAGACGACGCATAAAACATCGGCCACCTGTCGTCACTTAGTGGACGTCCGGTTACAGTACTCATGTGCAAATTCCAGCCTTCGTCGCCAATGAACAGCAGTCAGCATAGGTGCATGAACTAGGAGTCAGGCTTCGGAGGCCCAGACGCAGCAACGTTCCTTAAAGAGTAGTTTGGGGGATACTGTTGGTAGCCTCTTGGTTCACCTGGCGGGTTTGGTGCTCAATGGTAGCACGTCTATTAATCCCCGCATCCACCGTTCACCACACATGTCGAATCAATTATTTTGGACAGTTCTATTTTGCTATGCACGGTGTACTTTCTTTTACCTCGGCAGCATGCGAACAGTTCACGAACTTAGCAGTTTCAGAAATGCATCCTAGAGCTCCAGTGGCTCAGTAGCTTCACGCCGCTTCCCGTAAGCTCAGCAAAGTGAAGCATCATTTGCCGCGGCCAGTGGTTGGGAGGGTGACCACGGTGTACTCTCCTTCACTGGGTTGCTGGAGCTCCGTGGGTCGGGGACGTGTCCACGTTCATCTGTGACGTCCAAAGTCCTTCCACGTGGATGTGGAGAGGAAGGTGCCAGCTCAGGTGTGGCCTCGTCACCTGACAGTGGTTCAAAATGACGAGGCCCCTTAAAAAGAGCAAAGTCGTACTTTCATTTTCGGGTGCTCTGATCCAAACGAAAGACGCTCCCTATCGACCTAATTCGCATTGCCAAAGGCAAAAGTGAGCATGGCTTTGTCCAAGTATCATAGGAAAACAACAACAAGAAATGCATCCACCTTTGGCCAATGACTTTTGGACGTCGGATAAATCTCTTCATTTCTGCATCACACTAACGACTGCAATGTTCTTCCGAAGCTTTCCCATGTTCTTTACATGTACTCAACTGCACTGTGCTGCCTTATGTGGCCTGGTTGATTATGGCGTCGTTCTCATTATCGGAAGGTAGTGAGTTCGAATCCCAGCTGAACCGAAGATCCGTCGTCTCTAAAAGAGACTGGAGCACGTTATATAGGTCGTGGTCGTAATGTCCTCCAAGTGAGAAAGGATTCCTCTAGGGGTGGCAGGACAAGTATTAGGGGCCTTCTGCTTAGCCCTTCCTTCAAAATCATGAAGACTCCAGCCGGCTGCTTCTCACAAACTGGCAGAGCCCAACTCAGGGCTAGGCACTGGTGCAACAGCAATCTGCCTTCTGTGATTGGTTATTGAACACCGACGTCGAAAGCATGTGGTGGTCACATAAAACTAACTGCACTGTGTTATTCACGAAGTGCTTCCTGTTGTCACTATAAACAGGAACATGTTTATTTTGTAATAATAGGATGACCAAACGCGAGTTGCAATCTTTAAAACTGGAAATTCCGAGTGTATTGTGAGAAAAAAAAGTTGTTTCGAAAAGCATTTCCCTTCTTTCAACAAGTTTTTTAAAAAAAAAATCGCTTTTTTTTAATATTTATAGTTAAACTTATAAAAATTATAAATAATCAATTATTAAAAAACATTTTTATAAAATTACTTTTTTAAAAAAAATAAAATAAGTTTATTTTTTTGCATAGTTTGCAAATTATTTGACCTAACGTCAATTTAACACGGAACAAAAAATAATACTAATTTCCTATAATGGTAATTATATCCTAAAAAGCAATATAATGTAAATATTACACCTTAAAGAGAATACAAATTTAAAAGAAATAAAATGATGAAAATGTATTCTCATCATGTGAACAGCGACTTTTCCTTGATGCAACTGATAATTCCCCATTCGCCAGTTGCGACTGCAAGCAATGAGAAACTCAAACGAGAACTCAACCAACATTCAATTAACGCAATATGAATGCTGCCACAAAAACACAAGAAAACCGCAAATCATAGCTGAGAAAATCGTACGAAAAAAGCTATAAGCAAATGCTTTCTCAAAGGAAGGCCATTAGATGGGGTAGAGAGAGCCAGCGGAACTCGAAAAGGTAAATCACAAGCAGCAAAGGATCGCGGAGGAAGTCCGCCCGAGGCACACCTCTTCCACCAACATTCCTTCCGCTATCATCGAGAATCCGAAATAGCAGAAACCTCCCACGCCCAGAGTTCCTCCTGCCGGGCACCCACAACTGTGTTCAGGTCCATCTCTTCACATCAAAGTGAGTCGATTTGCAAAGAAAGTGCAGGATCAAAAAGCGTACACAAAGCTGGTGGGACCATTCTGATCTTTCAGAGATCGCATTTATTTACTTCCTTTGTTATTGCGGAACAGATTTCATTCTTTAACTTCATTCATTTACAAGAATATATATTTCTTATTGATATATAATTTTTCTGACTCTGTAGTTTTCGGGTATACATTTTGGGCGTAAGTCTTAAAAGCACACCAGAAAAACTATACTGGGTATAAGTTCAGTATCCCCATACAGATGATTTCTCGCCAAATCTGGAAACCGCTGTTTTCGTTGTGGAGTTGCCGATTTCAGTTTTTGTTTTTATTGTAGTGTTGCCAAATTTAGTTTTTGTTACTATTTTTATTTTTTCGTTGCCAGATTCCGTTTTTTCCGTGTTTTAAATAACTTTTACGTTATATATGAGCTTTTTTTAGTAACAATAGTTTTTTTAGTTTCATCGAGAACTTTCTTTGCTATTTGTTCTACGTTTTAATTGGTAATCATTTTACTTTCGTTCGCTGTTGCAGCTGCAATTAGTAGATTTCCCGCTGTTGTGTTTCGTTGTCGCCAGTGTCCAAACATCGTAAATTTTTCTTTTATACTATTTCTTTTATATTATTTACTTTTATTTGGCTTAATTTTAATACATATTTTTTTATTAAATGATATATTTTATTTTATATATTTAAAATCTGTTAAATATTCTTTTCTCCTTATTTCGTTTTCTTAATTTATTATCATCTTTTTATTGTTTTATTTACTGTATTTATTGTTTTAGTTAAAAATGTTGGTTGCACGTGCTTTTTTTTTTGTAAAATCAGATAATTATTTTTTCTGAAATGTGACACTGGTGACAAATGATTAAAATGTCGAAATAAATATACCAATCGGCATGTCAGCTTAACTTCATATCAAGTAAGTCCATTATTTATATTTATTTCCCTTTTTAAATTTTCTGAAATGCTTATTTTTCGATCGAACTTCGGGATATTTCCCGTGTTAATAAACGCGTGCCTAGCTTGGCGACAAAAAAATTCGCCGCAGTCGCCAAGTGTATGGGGATACTGAACTTGTTCCCTATATTGTGATACTATTGTCAACGCTCACTGATGAAGCTGATATAAAATATTCATTACTTATATATGTATTATATCTCTTATATTTTGACTTTTGTGATTTTTATACATAATATAACCAAATACATATTTCGTTAAAGTAAAATCATGTAGAAATTATATATCATAATAATTAAATACAGTTGCTCAAATCGGAAAATTTTTAAGAAATCAGGTTGTAAAAAGAACAAGATGTGTGAAACAATTAAGATAGGAGAAAATTGGAGTGATAATAGAAATTAAAAAACAGGGTAGTAGCGAGAAAAAAAAAGAAACCAAAAATGTTGAGAAACGATGAAAACAAAACTTGTTCCTTCGCATTAGGGAACAAGGGGAAAGCATTTGTGGCTTCCCCTTGTTTCCTGATGAAAGAATAAACATTCTTTCAAACTAAGAAAGTTCTTAAGAATAAACAAAACACAGATGATCTGTTCCAGAAAGAACAATCAATGCCAAGAAATGAAATACAGTTTCCGAAACGAAAATAGCAATTATGCATATAATCATACCAAGCGATGCAAAATGAATTTTATAAATATGCAACAAGGTTATTAAAGGCACTGAGTAAGTAGTGAAAAAAAAGAAAGGAAAAATGAATATTTACTTACTAGGAGACGATAAGAAAGCGTTGTGTTCTCGTAAAGGGATAAAAAGCATAATAATAAAAACAAGGCAAAATATTAAAACAGATAATATTCCATAGATGAAGTTTTAAAGTTGAAATTTTAGACATAAAAATATAATATATTTAACAAAACATGATCCGTGGGCCATATTCCCATCGTTTGAAAAACTATAATTCAAATCAATCACAGCTATGGAAAAGATGGCTGAAAGGGAATTTTACATTATGTGTATTAATAACATCAATGAACATTAATCGCCATAACTTCCATTACTATACTTTTTTCCAAGAACTTTTTCTTAAAAATAAATATTGTAATGAAAAATGTAAATATTTGTATGAGTGCCTTAAAATTTGTCTTTAATTACTTGTTTTATTTTGTTATTATCGTCTCATCTATGAAATTATTGCCTAAACAATGTGAAATAGCGGTTTTCAGAGTTGATCTAGAAAATAAGACAGCTTGGCGACACAACAGAAGTCAACAATTACAAAGTTCCTAGTCGAGTAACCATGTACTTAGTACAGAAATTTTCTGACAAGAAAAAAATTTAAATTTTTATTTCCGGATTATCACATCCTCTTTGACGCCAAGAAAATAGTAACAATTTGATTTGTAAACGATGGGTTAGCTTATGTAAACCTGTTTTATTCATGCACAGAAAAATAAAGCAACAATTATTTATAACAACTTCACAGAAATTCCGGCAAACATTACTAATATTTTGCTCATTTACACAGTTAGGATGCATCGTAAATAAAAACTATATTATACCACAAGTTTTATACAACAAGCATTAAATCTTAATAATGATTCGTGTATAGTGTTGACACAATTAAAACATTTTATTATTTAAAAATAGAAAAATAATAAATAAATGCTAAAATACGAATAAATATTTTGCATAATAAAAAACTACTGAAGTAGAAGAAAATGCTTATAATATTCGTTTAGCAATAAGCCAGCGTGGAAATAAGACAATTGATGACAATTCAAATTAATCCAATTTATTGATTGAAATTTCTATAATATTTAATATAACTTTCAAATTTGCAAACATGACTATCATGGGTGGAGGCCGCCACAACGTACTTTCTCTCTGAGAATACTCACTCGAATCAAATATGTAAACAACAAATAACATAACTGGGAAGGGAAGAGGAGGGACACACATTTTAGCGTGCATGCGATATTCTGATGTCAGCGTACTCTCGATACAGGTGTTACCTTTTTGTGATGACAAAATTATTGCTTAATCACTTTTCATTTGAATATTTACAACAATTTTTTAAAAAAAATTTAAATGTCATTTTTTTTGCAAAGATAATATTTTCTATATCTTTTTAAAAGTTTTATATAATTTATGGAAAATGAAAAAAGATATAAGGTATAAAAGAATAATTCATTTTTTTGTCAAAAGCGAGAATACATTAAAAATCATGGTGGGAGAATTTATAATCAAGAATCTGACGACTTTTGAAATAGAAAAGAGCAATATGTTTAAAAGATGAGTGATACTTTCTTCGTTTTCAAACTAATATTATTTTTTTAATTATTTGCTAAAATAAATACTATGGTTCTTATCACGAATTACTACTCCAAATCACTGTTATTTATTGAAAGACACTAGTCATTGAGAAGTTACCAGAAAAACAAATGGTGGTGCTGGAGATAACTAATGCTATGTTAAGTTAACAGGAAAGCTAATAAAATCTTGATATCCAGGTGACTCGAAATATTAGAACTTCTAGAAGATAATGGGGATCTCAGAAGCTGTCTCGATTTATTTGTTAAAGGTAGCAGGGATGCATTTGATTGTCCTTCACAATCACCTCTGCACCCAAGAGATTACAAGATTCCAGTTTACAACATATAGTGCTTCAACTGAGAGTAGCCCAAGTTGTTATGACAAAGTATGCATTGTTTTCAAATGCCTCATTTCAACTCTCAATATGTTTGGAGTTAAAGTGAGCACAATTTCAACAAACTCACCTTTTTGAATGATGTGTTTTTTTTATAAAGCAATATATAATATATATATATATATATATATATATATATATATATATATATATATATATACTGAAGTCCAGTTCTAACAGTGTTTTTTCTAAGTAACTTTCTCAACTATATATATATATATATATAAATATAGTGTCCACATTTTCTTGGTAACTAAAACCATGCTTTTATGAATGCATCACTAAGGCAGTGAATCCTAGTACAAATTATTCTGCAATAGTGAATTCATGGTCTAGGGCTCAAATCAGTTGAAAGTTACTTTAAAAAACACTGTTAGAACAGGACTTCAGTAAATATAAGACTGACTTAATTATATAACACAGACGAACTAGAGAAAACTTCAAAAGCATCTACTCAAACAGATGTCTGTGTGCAAAGCAGATAATCAAAATATAATACATATACTAATTTTAATTCATTTTTGCTATTTTAAAATTAAAGAAGCTGCTATTTATAACAAAAATTTTCTATTTAAAATACTCTAAAAATATTTCCTTTTATTCCATAGAAATGAATCATCATTATAATGCTTTTTATCTAAAAAGTAAACACACAATGGGTGTTAATTTATAAATTCTAATACTAACTTTTAACAAGAAGAGCTTAAAAAAAATTATGAAACATGATTACAAATAATAACCAATGTCGCAAAATGTTATGTTTTGGAACAATACTGTGTAGTTTGTAAACCATGGTAAGATTCCTTTACTTTATATTTAAATAGTTTTGAATTAATGGATTCTTTATATTAAAAAAATTGTGGTAAATGTTTAAGCAATTAGTTTTTCAGTAGGTTTTTTTTTGTATAAGTTTATAATACTGACTATATCTGGAAACATGTACACTGAATTCCAGAAGTTGAATATTAAAATCTACCATGACATTTTACAAGAAAATCATAGTAAAATTATTGAAAGAAAATTAGGAAACATTGAATACTTTTAAGAACATACTATATTAACATTTTAAGTTTTGCAATTAGAAAGGTAGCGCTATACTTTTAGATACTTCTTTAAAAATCTTATTTAATTACAACTTTTAGGATTGGTAACCCTTTATTAATTCTGATTTGAACTGAACACATTTGGTTAATGCAACGAGAACATATATACAGAAGAAAATGTTATATACTGCATATTTATCGCAATCTGTGACATCAACTGGAACAATTATTTAACTTTTGATAAAGAAATTAAAAACACAAAAATGAACATGATCACTGTGAAAAGCAATATAAGCTTCACAATGTCATAATGTTTCATGTTATTTATAATTTGTCATTATGTTGCATACATAATTCCCATTGATTATTCATACATATTAAACAGTTCTAAGTTAATTTAATTTTAAAGTTTGGATGATTCCTACACATAAAATTTATTAAAGTCAGAAGATAGTAATGGCTATGTCATTTGCATTAAGGTTCCTTCAAAACATTTGTACATTAGTATTAAACATTTGTATTAAAGAATTATCTGTGAGCAAAATATTGCCAATTTCAGTAGCATGTGAATTAACAATAGGATTTAACATGTCATAAGTATTGAGTCTCTCATAGCAGCATTCCATACAAGAACTTTTTGTACAGAATTTCTTTCCCAAATTATATGAAAAATACCAGAAGTATTTGCTTGCTTCTATATAATTTTGTAAAGCAAACTATAATCTTTGTTTTTTGGATATAAAATACCTTTTTCAATTTATAGTTCAAGTTACATTGTTTTTCTTTATCCCATTTAACAGTAACTTAACATACACTTTTTTTGCACATGAACACTTTTAACTATGGGCTAATTAGGAGCCACAATTTAAAATGGGTTCTGAATTACTACAAACATTTAAGTTCAAGGTGAGATTTGAACCCACATTGTTTAAACACATGGAGATTAGAGAGCTAACCATTCTACTGCCACATTAGCTTAGTTTACATGATTAGGTAAACCAGTCAAGATTATTTCAATGATAGAGAAAAAAAGCAGGACTATAATGTCATAATCCAGAACACAGCCCACTCAGCTTTTAATGCACAGTCACTAAATAATAGGTCTAATCTGCGATAGAGTTGCAAGCCTGTTATGAATCGCTATTATTGATCACTTGAAAAAAAATAACTTCTTAGGCTCACTTTTAGTAGCTCTTCAAATAAATAAACGATAAATTAAAAATAGTTTAACAACCATCTTACTGTGGAAAGGGAATATTCCCATTTTAAAACATCACACTGTTATCAACTTACTTTAATGTAGTGCAAAACTAAAATACAATTCAGTTAATAAATATTTATCTTTTAACTCTAGATATCTTAAAATTGTTAAATATGCTTGATTAACAATTAAACACTATTAAGAAAGAATTTTCATCAAACAACAAGTCGTAAACTAGATCATATTTATGATGATGTTGTTTCATATCCCAGATGGTGTAGCTAAGCTAAACCATCTCCATAAAACCAAAAATTATTAAAAAGTCCAAAAATAAAATATGATTCTACAAAACCTTGTTTACAGTAAAATTCAAACAGTCAAGAATGTCTCGGGGAGGCCTGATCAACCTTGCACCAGTGACACTCCAGAAAAACTTTTTGGCCCTGTTAAAAAGAAAGGGACCTAATGTGGCCACTCAAAAAGCATGGAAGAGCAGTCTGTTGTATCCTGGGGATACTGATCTGGTGCCACGAGGTTTTTTCCCAAAGTACCAAAAGTGGGTAGGCGGATTTCTCCAAATTGCATTTAATTCTATCTTTTTAACAGTGGAGATTTCCAAAAACGTTACAATAGCATTGCCCTGCAAGGTGTCAGCAGTGGCAGACTTAGCCAAACTATCTGCAATTTCATTACCACTCAATCCAACATGAAGGAACCCATTAAAAATGTATAGAGTGTTTAGTAGAAAGTCATGTCACAAGGTCTAAAATATTCAAACTTGTTTTATCCTCAATGGTCGTCCAATGAGACAGGTGCTGTATAGAGGCACGACTGCCAGTTAGTATCCAGATGTCTCTGAAAAGAAGTTCAAAGAGCGTGTTTAAAACGAATCAATCTTATATATAATCAATGCTCTGCGGGAAGCCAAGCTCAGGGATCATTCCATTCTTAAAGTAAAAAATTTCTCAATGTATCATATGGACAGACCCAGAGGAAGTGGTGGTGGCCTGGTCCTCCTCATTAGAAATTTAAATTTCAAAAAGATTGACATCCCATCACAGAATGCTAATCTTGAGCTGCAGGACATTACATTAGTATGGAAGAGAAAATCTATTAATATTTATGGTAAATTATGACAACAAAATTCTTTTGCATAATCCTATTTGATGCCCATTTCACATGTCTACTTATTGTCCAATACATTTTAGAGATTAGTGGTCTGTGTTCAGTGTGAAGTACAGAATTTTAAGACTTCAGTTTAACTTTTCAATTGTTTTTGTTATATTTATTATGTTTTTATATATAAAATGTATTTATTATATGAGTTTAAGTAGTATATTTATTACACTATCTATACTACATCTTGTAGCCAGTTGCATACCAAATGGCTGGGTCCTTTCAACTCCTACAGTCAAATGGTCAACTGGAAAATCACATTTTTCCTAGAGTGCTTTCTTCCCCCTCCCCCAAGAAAAAAAGGGGTCGGAAGTGCATTCCTGCCACACCAGTGCATCTGTACCTTAGAGATTGGGAATTTGTTTAACTCTTTCCAGATGGCAGAGAGGGGAAAATGCTAATTTCCTATGCTAATTACTATGTGAAAAAGATCACTACAGACTATGCCTCCACGGAATTAGTTCGCATTACAAAGGAAAATATACAAATAGACATACACACAAAACATGTTGCTATTTACACTAATATGGATCATTACAGCTTTTAGCCAGTTTAAGCAATGGTGGGCTAAATATTTGAAGAGATAATTTTTAAATTAAAAGAAAATTAATGAAAATTACCACTTATATTTAATTTTTAAAATATTAACATTCATTCTCAAAACCTAAATTTCTTTAAACAAAACATTTCTCTATATATTATTAATATGGTAACTACAGCATAATCAAGACAGCATTTTAATGTTATTAAAGAATTTTTTAAAAATTTACAAAAACAATTTTGCTTTAAAAATTTGGATTTTAAGGGCAATGCGTTAATATAAAGTTTAAGTCAGATTTACATTATTACCTTTACTCTTATTAAACCAATTAATAAACATAGGATTTATGATATTTTTGCCTTCAAATTCATTTTATTAAACTTACTAATAAAATTAGTTATTTTTTGAAAAAATACAAAGTAAATGAGAAAAAAATGTATATGAGTGTAACTAAATGGTAAAAATTCACCACTAAGGAAAACTGTAATTTACTTAACGTTAATAATTACTTTATTAACTTTAATACTGGTGCTTGAAAAGTTAAGACAACATCTTCGGTGGGGATAAGTCAGGCATCACGCCGAATGCTTGTACGCCATGCAAAACAAACTCCATGATCACAAAGTTCTTTCAAAAGTTTTGCTTCTGTAATATGTATGAAATCGGTGTCAGAAAGAACACTTATAGACCCATTTAAAGTTTTATAAAATGATGTATCAACTGGAAATAAATCCAAATTTTTTAAACTAATGATTACCAAAGATAGTTCCAAGTTAACTTGAAGAAGAAGATTCCAAATCGTTATTTTTTTTACATTTTGTATGTTACCAATCGATGATGTGAGAAGTTTATGTATTAGAAAAGGCCATACTGTCAGAAAATTGCTTGGGGTGCCTATCAACATGTAACAAGTATATGAATTAGCTTCAATGCTGCAAGAATTAGAACCAATAGAATATTTGTAAATATTCAGGCATGATGGCACTGCCCACCACTAACCCTTACAAGGGATGACAACGTTTCCAGCCTTGGCATTTACAATGCTAGAAAATACCTAGGTGCTAGGAGTCAACCCCAGAGACTGTGACCACCCTTAATGCCAAGCCCAAGAATGTGACATCTTTGATCCCTAGCAATATAGCTACATGTGCACCAACTTATTGATAGACTGGGGACCAAAGTATACCACCATCCAAAGGGTTGCCACACACAGACAAACCATGGAAATTTTGACTGTCAATAAGAAGCAAAAAGCAAACACAGCTATTCAGAGAGAGAGAGAGAGCTCTTTCGCTTGCCGTCGAGGGATGGAAAAGATGAGAAATAGAATAGAAGGAGAAACAAGAATAAACAAAGAGAGAATAAAGATCTTTGGATTGGGATACCCATGCTCATCTAAAGAAGGTGAACACCATGAGGGGATGCACTATCTGATTACATTAATAAATATTTATTATGATCACTAGAAACAGAATTCTTTCCAATAATATATATGCTAATTTTAAGTATCAATGAGTAGAATTTATATATCTTACATATAATCTATGTATAGAAAACTTTTCAAATGACTGAAGAAATTTCAAAATTGATAGCAAAAATAAAAGAATTTTTTCAAAGGCAAAATGAAAATAATATTTATATATCAATAATTAACAGATTTTAAGAAATTTAAGGTGCATAAGTGCAAAAAATAAATGCAATTTATTTTTTATTTTGAAGATAAGAAGTATCTACATAAATGATATAAACAATCCAAGTTTCAAAATAAATAAATTAAATAAAAAATTAAGTTTTTTATAAAATGTAAATTAATTTTAATTTTCATATTCATAATATTCTAGTGGTTTTCTTAACAAAGAAATACTGGAAAGTTTAAAGCGTACTGCAGATGCATACCATTTATTGAAAAAATTTCAACAAATAACTTCATGTTTAAATAACATTTCGAAATTAAATAACTATTGAAAACATTTTTTAAATGAATAGTTATTTCAAACAGTGATAATCTCTTTAATATTTAATGACTTTTAACTTGAATTGAAACACAATCCAGAAATATGCATAATTGTTATACATAGAAGGTTCATTGATGACTAAAGATCTGTTCCACTTTTGGTGTTCTGGGAAAACTCCTGATAATAACCTCAAAATTGGAAGTGATAGAGTTATCTAATGCACCATCAGCGGCTCATAAATGGACATATAGGAAGCCTTACTTATATATTAAGGACAGAAATCTTGAGTGCATCAAGTGCACTTTTGCAGACCTCACCTGAACATCTCATTCACTGTGTAGGGCTTTCACATGGGGACCTTATTACTTCACCTCTTATTGTTTATGACTTTTTTAGGACTCACGACCTCTTAGACACGCTCTAACCTAAAGCTAAACTTTGAGGAATAAGCCACAACAATAACAGGTTCATTAAGTATACTAGCAAAGCATTTGATATCCAAGGAATAATTGTGAATAATATTATAACAGTGAACTTATTAAAATCAAAAATCTCAATGGAAATTTTATTTATATTTTATTTAAAAATAAATAATAAATTTTATAGCATTTTTACAAATTGTATTAACAAGCTTGCTACAGAATTTTGATAAATTATCATTCAATAATGACAAATCTTCGGGCACTTCAATTTCAGAGAGAAATTATAAAGTGGAACAACCTTCAGTATGCAGGTTTGCACAGGCATGGATAACTATACACAAATATGCCTAAAAGCTTTATGTTGAAATGTAAATTAAATTATTTTTTAATATATTAATTTAACCAATTAAAAAACTATTATAAATAAAATTATAATTCAGTATCTACATAGATATTTATTTTTCTAAGATATTTTAACTCTAGTATTTAAATTTTGAATGAAAACTTCACAAAAAATGTGAGAAGCATAGAAAAGCTTCTCATTGGAGATTTACACCAGACTGCAGAACAACCATGCATATCATTGCAAAACTATAACAAATCTAAGGAGAGGTGCAAAAACAAAATATTCTTTTAATGCATTTACATACTTCAACTATAATAATTTGTATAGCTATAGTAAATTAAATTGTTTTTTAGAATTAAATAATGAAAAACAAATTTTTAAACACATTATTTACAAGCATATATAAAATCAACATTAATGATCACCAATAAGTAATAATAGTGTTTAGTAAATAGAACTTAAATTACAAATCAAAAATACTAAAATGAAGGACAATTAAGTATAACCATCATTAATAAATTATAAAAATAACTATAATAAAACTTTTCTTTCATTTCAAAAAAAATTAAATCCATATGAAATTTTAATAGGTTGAAAATAAGAGATTATTTTTAAACTTTGTATGTATAACAAGAGATGACATTTTAAGATATTATGGTTTAGAACAGTATTAAATATTAATGTAATCTAAATTTTAAAAAACCCTTCACACACACACTAAAAAAAAAGTCAATGCCAAATATCAACCCATATGTCTACATCAAATGTACTTTTTTTATTAATCTTCATAAAGCATTAAATTTTACTTTCATTAGAAATAGATAAAAAAATAATATTTTTCATAAATATATTAGCTTTAACTATGAAATAGAAAATTTAAAAAAGTAAATTTTTATCTACATAAATTATTAAATTTAAATTACTACCTCTTAATAGTTGTAATTAATAAATTATACTATTCTTTGATTAAATATTTATTCATAGTATCTTAAATGTTTGTAATTTCTTTAATTATTTAGAAATACTGGCATTAGTTGATAATTTAAATTTTATTACCTTGATTCTCACACCTGATCATGTAATTAATAAAAAAATCGTTAATAAAAAATAATTACTCCTTCAAATTTGATTATTTGCAATAAATTTTTAATTGGAATGACATTTTGATCTATAAATTTTAACATTTTTATTATTCTTTTTAGAAAAGAGAGAGAAGCCTGACCAAACAATACAATAACAAGTACATTAGTTAGGGTACATTATTTAAATATATATAAGTGTACACACTGATATATATATATATATATATATTATATATATATATATATATATATTATATATATATATATATATATATATATATATATATATATATATATATATATATATATATATAATATATATATATATATATATATAATATATATATATATATATATATATATATATATATATATATATATATAATATATATATATATATATATATATATATATATATAATATATATATATATATATATATATATATATATATATATATATATATATAATATATATATATATATATATATATATATATATATATATATATATATATATATATATATATATATATAATATATATATATATATATATATATATATATATATATTATATATATATATATATATATATATATAATATATATATATATATATATATATATATATATATATATATATATATATATATTATATATATATATATATATATATATATATATATATATTCAACTGAAATGGATTTAAAACATATATTCGCCACTCATAAAATCAAGAACAGTACATGAGTACATATTGACAGATTTAGAGCCTTTATTAAACTATAAATATATTTTTCATCTAAAGAAAATTCCAATTTTCATTGTTCAAATATATATAAGAGCAAAATTATACAAGACTCTTGGGCAGAGGGTAATCAATTTATAAATATTTTCTTCATTTACAACATAATTTATACCAAATGAAGGAAAAATAAATATATCATGAGAAATTTTAATGAAACTATTCAAATTAATTCAAAATGTTTTGTATGTATACATTGATATTATATGACACGCTTAAATTTAAATCCTAATTTCAAACCTTGTTTAGATACTTAAAATGAGTTCAATTTTGTTTAAATATGTTCAACATCTTTCAAATAGGAAATAAATAATTAAATAAAAATTATAAAACATAAGATGTTAGAAAAAATGCATGATACATTTAATATTTCTTTTTATTTTATAATACTATGTATTTTTTTACTCATAAAATTTTTTAAAGTAACAGAAAAAATTACTTTTATGAATGTAAATAATTAACAACATTAACATCTTATGAAAGATTATTATTTAAAAAAATCCCGATTTAAAACTAAAGAAATAATTATATTTTCAATCAGTAAACGTTTAAAGTTTTTTTTTTTCAAACAAGTGGATAAGGTGTAAATTTGCATATAGTAGACATACAAAACATCATTTTCTTAGTGTTGATAACCACTCTTTGCACTTATTTCTGATTTTAAATATTCTTATATTATTAAAATACCATTATTATTAGTTTAAATATTTATATTATTAGATTAGCAACAGTTCAAGAACGTTTGAAAAAACCTTAAAACAGCAATCTTTTGTCAATTTTCCCAAATCGAAAAAGTCTTTCATCGTTGAAGTTGGTAACTTAATTAGGTTCGTGGCAAGCTTACCTCCTTTGCAATTTGATTGAATGCTTGATCTTCTGCCGCATACAGCTTACTGGTGACTCTGCGTCGACCACTACTTGAAGTAGCCATGGAAGTAAATTATAATTGCTAAACATCTGACGAAAATTAACCTGTACAGATAGAAACAAATCACTTTAAACAATGCATAAAATATGACTGCAATAATAAATGCATTAAAAAATTATTCGTTAAAAACAACGAGATTATTTAGTGGAATCGAAGGTTGTCAACTATTTGTTGACAAAATATTTAAATAGCCGTCAAAACAACATTTGGTGAATTATTTCTAAGAATGGTGTGAAATAATAAACATACTTGTTTCAACAGTCTGTTGATTGGGAAGAACCAAGTTAGACAGATCTTGATGGATCTCAGAATGTACACATTTCCATTCTAATACTTCACAACAAACCAATACTACATCTTACCACTACACACAGACTATACTATCACCACTCAAATCTCCATGTTAAACATCAAGGAAAATTATTTGTTGCCATTCTAAGCAACCTTTCATTCATCCATTTAAGGAAACTGATCTAGATTCTTCTTCATTTGTACAGTTTAGTTATGAGCGTTCAATTTTTCGTACACAAAGCCTAATTTTAAGAACATATTAGAGGAATGGACAAACATGAATTATAATCTCTAAAACTACTTATAATAATATTAACTTTTTAAAACGTTTTTTACACTAATAAGAAGTTATTATACCATTGTCAGTAGTAACTTGGCACATGATCGAAATGAATCATTAAATTTATTAATCAAAAATTCCCGAAATTTCATTCTGAATAATAATTTTGTGACTGATATGTTTTATATTTTCTTTTTCAATAAAAAAATCTCAGCAAATATTTATGAAATGATATTATTTAAGACAGAATAAAGAGAGTTTTTCCGAAGTCGTGTTGGCAAGGTAAACTGTAACCGTACTTGGTATAATTTGGCGACGTTTCTTATTTAATACAAACCTAAAGAGGTAGTCTGAAAAGGGGTGTGGTGAATGGCGTTACCTAGTAGGGCGGTTGTAATAATGTAAGCAAATGAGGAAAACTCTAACAGAAATTTTATGAATCGAAAAGCAAATGAATGCAATAATGTTTAAAATCGCTTTCTATAATGATACATGTATTCAATTTTTTCTCTTTAATAAAAGAAATTAAATATTTTTGAATCATAAATTGTTAATCACAGAATAATTGTAAAATTTATCTTTCTTTTAAATTGCATAAAATGTGTATGGAATAAATTCTGTAAGCAAAATAGGTCATTTATCTAATTATTTCTAAAATTAAATTTCTAATCTTATTTTACAATTCAATTTACTTTATCTAAAACCATGTTAATAATAAATTTTTATTTTATCAATTTAATTTGCCATTTATTTGTAGCTTCAGAATTTAAATTGAGTATTTAATTTCAAATCCTTTAAAAGTGTGGAATTAACTATGTAATAAAATGAAACTTATAATTGGAATAAATGTTTAAAGATTTGTACTCATCCAAAGAATAGAAAATTATTTTTTTGATAATCACCATTTATTGATTTGAAGTGAGCAAAATTATTTCTTTATTACTCCATCTATTACACAAAAATGAAAATATATTATTATTAAATAATTAAAAATATTAATTACAGTTGTGAATGTTAAAATTTTATTTAAAGTTTTATGATTCGTTTTAAAATCAAGTTTGATCGAATTAAATTAATTTTACAAAGTTATTTTTTAACGTTCAACAAAAATTCATGTAACCTATATTATTTTATTTACCTAAAAACATATCTTTTAAAACTAAGATTTTTCATTTTTTGTCGATCATTTATAAAATTATATAAGTATTTAAAATGATAATTCTACGAACAAGCTATTCAATTTTTATATTAAAATTATATTTAATGTAAAATTAATTAAAAACCTAGAAATCACAAGGATTAAATATTCCTAGGTAATATGGTTTTGTTAAAAACGATGAACTTGGTTCGAAAATTTTGACTTTTAAAAATCTTGATTTTTGGAACAAAAAAAAAATCGAATTTCGTTTTCTGTCTAGCTCGTATTCTTTACATTTACTTATTTAAAACCTATTTTTAATTATTACAATTTATAACAAAAACCTGTTTTAGCTTAAGAGAAATCATTCTGAGGAATATAATGAAATCGGGCATAATTATTGTAAAAAATAATGTTCGATTTATGCCGATTCTCCACTGTAAAAAATTAAAAAGATCTTAATGTATAAATTATTGAATCAAAAAGAAAATATGCCATTGCGTAAAACAATATGAAAAAACAAAAACAAACTCTTTTGAGTAAAAAAATATTTTAAAATCGTAAGAATGTCCTATTAAAAATTGAAAATAAGTAGACATTCATCATTGGTAAAGTAAACGACTGAGAAAATATCGCATAATCATGAGATAAGAATGTTAAAACTCTTGTCTACTATGAATACCTGAATCGATTTGTTTGTCCTTAAACGATCTTTTTTACACGAGGTCTAATTAGATCGGGAACAACAATTAAAAGTCTAACTCCCAATAAGAATTTTACTCAATAGAAAACTTAAATACTGAGTGTATCAGTTTTTGAAAAATAAAAAATATTACAAATTTACATGTTTTGGCTGAGAATATTTCTGATTTTATTATAAAAAATATATAAGTATATAATTCAATGCTCCAAAGAAATTAAATCTTAAACTCCATTGAAGCTTTTAACTTGCATAATCTAGTATGGTAAAGATGTTATTAAAATTATGAGTGTACAGACAATTTTTACTATTTCAACGTCAATTGTTAGCTGTGAACATTCGTTAAGTAAATTAAAATTAATTCTGACATATACGATCAACCATTGGACAAAATAATTGGAGTGACTTAGCATTTTTAAGCAGCGAATTTGAAAAACTTGAAGTGATCAACACTGATGAAGTAATTAATCAAATTCATCATTAATGGCATATGAAATGTATGCATAACTAATTAATTTATCCTAACTAACTCTTATTTATAAATACATTTAATCTATATATATTATATATTAACATCATTCACTGCTGTAAAATATACATTTTTGAAAATAATTATATTAATATGTAAAATTAATAATTATTTTAAAGTATTTATAAATTATAGCAAGTCTTATTATTCTCTTGTTACATTTCTGAATTCAATTCTACAGTTCTGATTATTTTTTATTCGATTTTCGTTGTTTCAAATTAAAAAGCCTAACCTAAATCTTCAGAACTATTTACAACTTGAATTATTTTAAAGAAAGTGCTTTTATTATTTGCATTATAATATCTTTATGAGTTTATATTATATTACTGTTTATTGTGGGAGAGGACCAAAATAGATATCCTTCAAATTCCCATGAACTGGGTAAATCGCAAACAGCATCTGTGTCTCGATAGATCATTTTATAATTGCTTACTTTATTGACAGGAGATATTCTGGTTCATGGAAAAGTGTTATCTCCCCTAGTTTGTTGATCGATTTTAAATTATTACCAGATGTAGGAAAAGCAGTTTAACTTCCTGTGGTATTTGTACTCAAAATTTCTCAAGGGAGGCTGGTTGCCACTTTGGTTGCCAATTTTTCATTTTTATGTTTATTCAATATCACGCAAAGAACTCTCGTTGGGAGCACTTTAACCTAAGCAAAATATTTTCTTAATGTTTTGTGTTTAAATAACCTTATGTTTTGAAATCATTATGTTAATCTCAACTAAAGTTAGGTGTAGAAAAATTTCTTAGTAACAAAAGGTACATGGCCATTTAGGCTAGGAACCTAACAAACACTAGATACACTTCTTCTTGCCACTTTGGATGACCGAGTTCCAGTGCTCCAGGCGCTCACCATCAACTTATTTGCTTTGACTGCCAATGGGGTGTAATTATTAGTCACAGGGAAAGATTTTAATGAGGATATAACAATTATTTCCATTTACCTATCATTTGGTTAATCGTCGAGCCATGTATTTTCATCTGGTATGGCCAAGCCGCTTGACATCACACTCATTCATATTATTTATAAATAAAAATAAATAGGGACTATTTACAAGGTAAGATATCTTGCATGCATATTCTTGAATAATCCATACATTTAGTATAGTTTATTTGCGGAAAATATTTCTAGATTATTTTAATTATAAAGTATACACAAACAGTAAATATTATTTCATAAATTGATATAAGTAAAAATTTCTTTTTTTCCATACACTTGTTCCCACATTTTCTAGATTAGATTAGTAATATAAATACTTATACACACATTTTTAACAATATTTACAATAATGGTCAGTAACGCTCTGCACATACATTTAGATGCAAGTAGTAATGAATGTGAATTAATTTAAAGAGATTTGCAAGAAAGAGTGATAATGCCTTAATTCTGACTCAGTTTGCTGAGTTTTCAGACCAAAATTTCTCAAGAAAGCGTGGGAAAATCTCTTGTTAAAATTAATTCTTTATGCTCAAGAATAAACTTACAAATTGCACGGATGTTAGTAATAAGAGTTGAAGACAAATATCCATAATTATTGATAATAGTTTTTTATAAATTGATTTTTAGTTGTTACAACCCTTTAGTTTCTTTTGCATATTTGTAACTACTTATATAATCTTATGAACTTGCAAAACAAACTGTATAAATGAAATAATTAAAATTCAGTTTATTTATAGAAGATAAGTAATACTATTGGTTATGTTACATTTAACTTTTTTCATTTAAAGGTCCAAGTACTAATATTGAAATGTCATAACCACTGGTACCAAATGCATTAATAAAATCATTGTTTCAAAAACATGAGTTACACCAACAAGAAAAGTATTTATTTAAGTTCTTTACATCATGTACGCTTGGATGTAAGATATGATTGATTGTTGTCTATGTTTTTGTTGTATCATATTTATAGTTACTTATTGTGTTATGTTATTTACAAATATAAAAATCAAAAACTCTTTTATTTTTAGTTATTTTTACTAACAATAAATGTTTTTGATTTTTATATTTGTAAATGAACGTCTATTAATGCCGATGAAATACTTTTAATATTTGAAGCGCAAAATTGCAAAGAATGATTTTTTGAATCATTTTCCATTATATAATAAGACAATCGCTTTATAAAATTATCAGAAAAATCCTAATATAATTATGAACGAAAAACCTTAGAACAAGAAAAACGCTGCTAAATATACTACGTTCACTCACATGTCATAATGATGTTTATTTCTCCACCTTATATTTCACCCAATCACATTTTCCCGGGCAACGATAGCTCCGCCTACAGCTCATCGTAGCTGGGTTACCATGCTGTGACTATAATCGCTTAGATTTGGCGACGAAGGCGATGAAATGTGTCATTTGGCGGAGGCAACACGAGTACCCGTATATCCCCAGAATAAAAATAATTTATACTGGCTTAATGGCTGGAAGTTACTGTAAAGCGTCGAATAGAGGGCGCTACTACCGTGGAGATCTAAGGCTCCTGTAAATTAAGGGGCTCTATGGAGATCTAGAAAACTTCAGGCACGAAACTTCCTGCTTACAATTCAACTATTGTCTTGTGCCATTGTGCTTGTTTTCTGTAGTTTCCATTGCTTTTGAGAAATATTCATTTAAAAGTAACTATCCTATAAAATTTTTTGAAATGCAGAAAGCAAATAAAGGTAGTAGTTGTTGCGTAATTTACTTTCGCAAGTGAAAATGTTCAAATTTCCAATGGAACCCGATTTACAATCCTTAATTTTATTAGCTATATATTAAATCAACTCTTAAAAATAAGACTTAAATTTTAATTGCAATAAAAACCAAGATTTGTTTAAAATATTAATAAACAACAAATAAATAAACACATCATAACAATTTTGTTCTACTCATTATTGATACCAATTCATATATTCTAGCATGATCAAAAAAATTTTAATAAAATTTATAATACTATGAATGAAAGCATAAATAATATCTTGCTTAAAATTTGAATTGATTTATAGTTCAATCACGTGCAAAATATATTTCCTGAAATTTTTGAATAAATACATAAAATTAAAAAATAGTTAAAGAAGAAAGTAATTAACAATTGAGATAAATAATAACAAGAGTTAGAATGTTGGTTACACAATAAATCATTCATCAACAATTGATCCTAATATCGCCAATAAGAGCGATTCCTCACAAAATATGGTAATCCATCAGGAATATTTAGGTAAAAATTAAAAAGATTTTAAAAAAATTACGAGATCACCTCTGATTGCTTTCTTATTAAAAATTATAATTTTAACGGATAAAATAAAAAATTTTTCGAAAACAGAAATAAATACCTAAAAATATTTAAATAAAAATTTTTGCGATTGCATTGATTTTCAATGGAAAGAAAGAAAACGGGAAGTATTTGAGATGGCTTCCGGTCAACTGAGGTTAGTTTTTGTTTACATTAAAAACTCCATCCATACCAGGAAAATCGCTTGATTATTGTTACAATTATATATTTACAAATGACGTCATAGATCCTCACGGACGAAACTGTCTGCTTTTTTCTAGAGGGAAATGGAAAAATAAACACGAGTTATGACTTATCTTGTAAAACGGGCACAGAGGTGAAAAACATTTTTTTATGCAATTAATTTTCGTAGATCTCAAAAATATGTTGGAACGAATAAAAAACATATAAACAACCTCCACGTTTTTCGTCTTCAGTTGCCTTCTTCTCAGAGTGAAAATATTTAATTCTCCATTGATTTTGTGAATCATCTGCCTTCACTTGGTAGAAAGAATCAAATTATTGTAATTATATTTTCCTTTGTGCGAACAATTTATCATGAATAGAAAAATTATGATGATTTCAAATTTAAAAATTAAAAATTTACTGCCCCCATAGGAAAAAAATCCTCTAACAATATAAATATTCTTCATAAAAAAATAAAGTTTCAGTTTAGAATTGGTTTTATATATAACAAGAAAGCAGAAAATCGTAAATAATTTGATAATTTCATGTTCGGACTTATTACTCATTATTGCAATGATTTTTTATTCTTAAGATTTATAAAAACAAATTTCTTCAGCAGACCTTTTTTTAACCACCTCCTCAATCTTCTTTAATCCGTTTAATTTTTTTAAATTTTAAGCAAATAATAAAAGGACTTTCAATTATAATGAAAATGAAATAAAGTTCAAATGAAATTAAAATCAAAGTTCAGCGTTGATTCTTATAGCTATATGTGTTAAAATAAAAATTGTTAATAATGTAAGGCCTGTTTTTTTCTTTTGTTCTTAAAAATATACTAAAGAAAAGAAATATTGTTTTATGGGAATTGAAGAAAATGAAATTATTCACTATTGCAAGTGAGCAAAAGCCGTTATATACCTTTATGTACAATACTAACTCTGTTTTTTGTAATTCGAAGCAAAATTAATTGAACAAAAAGCAAATTGCTACGCATTGGTAATTAACTAAGTTAAGAAAAAGTAAACCAGTTTTAAGGTAAACCCGAGTTAAAACTTATATAAAATCCTTAGCAGATATTTTATTCTGTTAGTACATGAATCACCGCAATTAATATTGGCTAAATTATAGCGATTTTTTAAACATTAAAGCCACTAGATTTTTAAAAATGTAACCATGATAAATATATTTTTGAGTGAAAATACTTGCAATGTAATAATGATGCCTAAATGGTTAAAGTAATATGGCGAAAGTACTTTTTCGAAGTTAAATTTTTAAAAAATAATTGCAAAATATGCAATGCAATTTACTAGATATCTTTTGTATAATTTTATTGAAACATGGTTAAAAAAGTTATAAATCATTCGAAATTTCAATTCACACAATTCCTTTGATCAAATTTTATCATAAAACTCATGTTTCTGCTATTGCTTCGAGAATAATCGAAGCCATAATCACCGGAATGAAATTGAATGTTAATTTAAGCATTGTTTTACACCTTCAAATACGTCGTCAAACACCCCTTTTTGTGACTTACCTGTACAATTTCTTAAGAACATACAAAGTCTATCTGCTAACTTGCTATAGATCCGCCGTTCTGCATGACTATCTGTCGATTCTGCTAGTGGTCTCAATCGAAAGGAGCAGCAACAATGAAAAAGGAGTTCCTGTCGGCTACAATTCGACCTCGATTAAGGTCAGACACTAGCTAAAAGACATTTTTGCTTCTCACAGGATATTCTAACACCAATTTTACTAACAGTAGAAAATAGATGGAACTCCAGTTTGAAAATCTGACGCAAAATCACTTTTTTATACGTTGTGAGTGACACCAGCTGATTTGCAGGATAGAAAATTCAGTTGCCTTACACAACATCTGCAGTTGATGATTCAGATTGCATGTGCATAGGATGGCAATTTCAATGGCCAGTAGAGTACACATTTTTTGTTGAAACGTTTGTAAAATTCATTAAAATATTCTATAAAAAACTTGGTTCTTGCCTACGGTATCATTATGGATAAGTAAGCAAAATTCTGTAAAAAAAATTAAAAGGTGGTAATCGAACAACTATGAAGAAACTTTAGTTGATAACAAAGAAAAAAATTACTGAAATTAAAATTATTGATGATATAGTACTTTTCAGAAATCTTAATGAAAACTATATGAGTAAATGTTTTATGATGGAAATTAAATACAATGGACAAAAATCAGTAATTAAAAATTGGAAAAGGATAAACATGTGTCCAAACAATAAATTAAAATTTCAAATATTTTATTATAAAATTAAAAGTGTGTAATATTCAAAAAATGAAATTACGTAATTGTTTCAACAAGTAAGGTAGCAAGCGCTGTGATGGATGCGGAGATTATCCGTAAGACTGAAAATACAGCTTAAAATAACCAAGACGATCACAGTATTCGATTGATACCGGTAGGTGGAGCTAGGTATCCCGTAACAAGACAAATTCTCAGTAAGAAGATGGTTGCGTTAACGGAAGAATGGTCCACAAGAAGTATAATAAGGTTTTTGAGTTTCACCGGCAACCGGTGAGAGTGTATGGTAAACGTGTAATGTCACGAAAACAAGTGTGGTTTTATTGCACGGAACTTGACAAAGGTAGAACAGATTTGTGAAATGAAAAAAGAGCAGGGCAACCAAGCACGTCCACCGGAAGTGACAATGTTTGCGTGCCGAACATTGATTCAAGGAGATCATTGGTTGTACGTACTGGACCACTCTTCTTACAGTCCCGACCTCGTCCCTAGTGATTATCATTTCTTTAAACTCTTAAAGAAACATTTTGAAGGTCACCATTTTAGAACCGATAATGAAGTTCAGCAAGCCGCTTTGACATGGTTGCACAACATCGACGCTGATTTCTTCAATGCTGGTTTCAATGATTTGGTGTGTGTGTGTGTATATATATATATATATATATATATATATATATATATATATATATATATATATATATATATATATATGTGTGTGTGTGTGTGTGTGTGTGTGTGTGTGTGATCTAAAGCGCCACCAGAGGGCCACTCACATGCTTGCCGCCGGACATGCAGAATGAGGAAAAAGGAGGAGAACGACGATGTGAGGGAATGAAAAAGACGTGATGACGTAAAGACGCGAATGGATATTAAACTTGTTTTGAATTATTACTAACTAACTAAGATGTTAGAGCGTGATTTAATATTGTAAATAATGTACATAGTTTTTGTCTTATTCTGTCCAAAACCATAATTAAATCATTTAAACTTTAACTCTGTGTAATGATTTTTTCCATAATAAAGTAAGAACCCACATATTTGGTGTCAGATGTGTCATAAGTGTTGATATGATGTATGATGGTTGTGACGATGATTTGGGATGAAAGTTGAAAAGACGAATTAGACGAGAATTGACAAATTGAACGAGAATTGATGGGATGAAAGGCTGAGTCAACCTTGCCCAGCCCAAGGATCGAACCTCGGACTTGTGTCATGGGAGCGTGAAACGATGCCACTAAGCCACCGGGCTTCTATTGTTATATATAATTAGCCAGAAATAGAAACAGTTAGAGACACTGTTGGCCACCCAAAATTCAACACCCTGAAAAAGTCTGAAAATTTCGAGAAATTTACATCATGAGTTTGCGGCGATGGCATCTGAAAATAATCATAAGCATTGAGTCGCACATCATGGTCAGTGCAAACCAAGATGCCTCTAAATCAAAGAGAAGTTTGCCGAATTAAAATAAGTTTTTTTTTGCTTAAGTAGAGTTTAATTCTGCATCGTAGAAGACATCGAGCATGTTTTTGAGCTCGCCGTGGAAAGATAGTTGATAACAAGGATTGCGGATTATCCCTCAGAGAAACTGGTGGTTGTGTTGGGCGAAACCAAGCAACTCGGATGCGTATGGCTGGATGCGGGAGATAACGGCAAACCGTCATTGCCAATTCTACCATTGTACGTAATGAACCACGGCACAACAGATTCAGTCTGTTATGTATCATTCTTGGCCCTCTCTTATTACTCGATGTCGTTAGCAGCTGAGCCGAATGTCCAGAAGACGCACGTTGCTTTAATTCGACAGACAGCCACTTTCAGTTCTACCTTAAGTAGCGCTGCCATCGGCAACACTTTGTAAAGCAACTAAAACCACAAACGTAATTAGGTTGAGTTTTTTCGGCACCCAACAGAGAACGTAACTGCTTGATGAGAAAAATGGACTACAGAGGGAAAGATGCTTATCTAATAATGCATAAAGGATGCTAAAATAATCAATGTTTACAGTGAATTTCTTTTTTAAATATCACATTTTCAGAGAGAGAAATAAAAATGGCTGTCAGGTTGCACGAACCGCTTTCTGCCCCTTGAAATATTTATATCAAAAACAATTAATTTAGGAAGATGTTAAAATTAGAGTTAATTGCATTTAGACATCATCCATTTCTATCATTTTTTAATTATATAAAGGAGAAGAGAAAATTGCTTTTGAACAAATGTTGCAGTTGACGAGACAATAAATGAAACTGAAAAAGGTGCAAAGTGCAGTGGATGGAATGGATGCCATTCTATTTAAGACTTTACAACCAGAGATTGTTTTAGTTTCATTTTATTTCATTGGAACAAGGCAATTTTAAAAACCATACAGTTTCGCTAAAGATTAACTATTTTTTATTGAAACGCCTATGTATTTCGTTTTGTAAGAATTGTAAACAACCTGGGAACTTTTTGATATTATTGGCATAAAATACTTTGATAGTTCGGCAAAATGAACAGAAAAGCATTTGTGTTAATAAGTAATAACTCCAATCATTTCAAGAGTTGTTTGTCTGATCTCTAACCAACCATTTTGCGGTTTGAATGGGCGTTATTTTCATAATAAACTTGATTTTCAACAATGAGATTATTTTTTTGATTCTGGAGGGAATTTCCGCTATTATTTACTACCTATCTTTATTATTATCTATTAATTTAGGAGGAATTATACGATTTGGTTTGTGGGACATTTTGATTGCATCATGGTCAGAAAAATTGTTCCCGAAGAATATTATACTGCAAGATTAGCGTTGTTAGACGATGATTTTCTTTGTAATTGATCATTAATAAGAACTGCCTGCATACATCCATGTAAATCTTTAGTTTTGTGCATAAAATGTTAGATTAGGCAATAGGTATTTTCTAGTATCCTGAAGTGAAATTGCGCGGACTACCATATTTCCCTGTACCTAACCAGAATTAAGATCTACAAGTTCGGCTAATGCAGTCGGGTAGGAGTATTCGTTATTTAGAAGCAGGATCAAGTCAAAAATCCCCGAATACTTGACCTTATCCTCCAGAGGTATCATTTTACTTGAAAGACATGACCACCATGAGCTATTGAATGTGTCCTAGTCACTTTTAGTGAACACCAACGAACTTTCGTTTAATTTGAGATACGAACTCATTATCGTTTGAGAATGAGAAAAAATCCGGCCACCAGAGTTGTACTTGTGTTTGTTTCCTGTATTTCTTGTTATATGTTAACTTATGAAGGATGATGTGATTTTTTTTGTTTAACCGAAACCGCGAGCTTACAGCAGAATGGTTAGCGCTCTGCCCTGTGATACATTACTTTGTGGATTTAACTTTCTTCCTTTTGTTTTGATGTTTGTAGTGGAGAATCTATTTTGAACATTGATTCCAGATGCAATTAGACTTCATGTGAAAAAAAAACATGCTTGTTGACTGACGAACAAATCGTAAACCTTGTATGGCCGATCGAACTGCTTAAGGATGATCAGAAGAATTGTTCTGCAAAAGCAAAATATTGTACTGCGATATTAGCGTTGTAAGGAAATAATTTTCTTTCTTGATTTACCATTACATAAAAGTGACTACCTACAACCACACAAACCTTCTTCAGTTTCTGAGGTTATTGCATCGTAATTTTACGATGCATCAAATTCGCTTAAGTGTTTAAACATGATTAAATACAATAACCATGCTACAAAGTTCATTGAACATTGTAGTCCCAAAAGTTCACTTGACACTCTTCGAAATAGATGAAAATTACATTTTGCTTGCAAAATGACTTATGGAGGATTTTAGAATATTTCTCGAAAGTTTAAATGCAATAAATTGCTTGATAAACCATCAATGGAATTCAGAATTTTGTCAGAAAATTACGTTTTTAATCACGATTTTTCGCAAAACTATGTATTCCAAATAACGATCATTTCAGGAAAAAGCCTCGCAGGGATCTGGATGAATTGGTCTACAGTATCTGAGAGTCGGCCTAAATGCCCTGTGCTCACGAGACCGAGACAGAAATGGACTCAACATCTCACGAAGAGAGTGAGAGCGCTGCTCATGCATCGGGACGAAATAAATTTGGAGTTTTTCCAAATGATCCTGGAGTGAAGACGAAGTAAGGCAGCAAAACAGGTAATTACAATGCAACCAGAAAGCACAGTAAATTGACCCCAGTCTGATGCTAAAAATTAGCTTTTAATCAAATTATGGATCTGTGACAATCCGATTAGGATAACGCAAAAATAGTTAGGTGCACACATAACTTCTTCCCAAAAGCAATACAAAGGACAACTCCAATTGACACAGTTCTTTGTAAGACACGTATAGTTTCCCACGTTTGTCCACACACTGGAAAAAGCCGCCAAAGCAGATTGTACCTACGGCAAAGATGGCAACTCACAACAGTAGAGGAAAATTACATTCGACTGGCAGCAATTCATCGCCTAAAGTAGACCACGGAAGCTAATGGCTACTAGCTACCGCCAGAGCAGATTGTACCTACGGCAAAGATGGCAACTCAAAACAATAGATGAAAATTACATTCGATTGGCAGCAATTCATGGCCTAAAGGAGACCACGGAAGCTAATGGCTACTAGCTACCGCCAGAGCAGATTGTACGTACGGCAAAGATGGCAACTCATAACAGTAGATGAAAATTACATTCGAGTGGCAGCAATTCATCGCCTAAAGAAGACCACGGAAAGTAATGGCTACTAGCCACCACCAGAGCAGATTGTACCTATGGCAAAGATGGCAACTCACAACAGTAGATGAAAATTACATTCGACTGGCAGCAATTCATCGCCTACAGGAGACCACGGAAGCTAATGGCTACTAGCTACCGCCAGAGCAGATTGTACCTACGGCAAAGATGGCAACTCACAACAGTAGATGAAAATTACATTCGACTGGCAGCAATTCATCGCCTACAGGAGACCACGGAAGCTAATGGCTACTAGCTACCGCCAGAGCAGATTGTACCTACGGCAAAGATGGCAACTCACAACAGTAGATGAAAATTACATTCAACTGGCAGCAATTCATCGCCTAAAGGAGACCACGGAAGTTAATGGGATTACTTAACTGTTAAGAGCAAAGCAGCTCAAAACAAATTAACTTCTATTATTGAAAAATTGGAAATCCTGAACCGATGGGGATAGACAATACTTTCCTTGTGTTCCCATCCAACAAGGCATCCCCTCGCCTTTTGGAGGAGGGCCAAGCAGTGCAGCAGGGTACATTCGATTAAGACTGAAAGTAATTGAAAAGAGTACTTTGACCGAGTCTGCACTCAACTATACAGTCCTGATATGTTAATCTAGAGAATCTCTCTTGAAATTACACTATGAGGATAACAAACCAACTCATAGAAACAAAGAAGAACGACATTCATATAATGCTGCGTCTCAACCCTAAATAAGCGCTTCACGGACATTATTAAAGAGTTAGTTCCGATTTTCCGACCTTTTAGTTCCTCTGTGAGCATTTGACAGGCCACTAATGTACAGCACTTCAGCAATGAGGCAAACATAACCTCATAAATGCGTTTAATGGGCCATAGCTTCGATTTTTCAGACGGCTAATGCACTTCAACCAGTGTTTGTGTCCAAGTCTGACCATCGAATGCACGTGTGTTCTGATCCTATTTACAAGAACTATTGTCGAACTCGAACAACCTCGTTGATGACTTCAACTCTACAGTGCGCAAAATAGTAAGAGACTGCACTGTCAGGAAGTAACCTCCATCCGCCCTGATCACCACCACAGTTCCAGTAACAAGTGACACGTTGGAGCTCACTTTTCTGCAGTTGAGAGACACCTGCAGGAAAATCTTTCAGCAACCACCTACCTTGCGTCAAGGAAATATCTCTGGAAAATATTTCCCAAAAGCAGCTTATGAAGGTCATATTAGAATACAAGCCCATGGGCGTTTTGTGGTAAGCGAAAAAAGCTCACTGTAGGTGAGAAAAGATGAGTAGAGAAAACAAACTTTTCGGTCACATGTGTTGTAGAACAGCGGAAGATGCATATCTGTTGAGGTATGTTCTTGTAAGTTTTATGCCATGTAAAATGTGAATACAGCCCATTGTCTTGGCAATGAACAGCTATCTGTAGCTTTTCAACGTGTATTTGGATCGAACCCAAAGTTTTTACTTATTACGTCCTGTTGCTAGGTCAAGTAAGCTACATTTAAGTTTTTGTTGCTGTTGTTACTTATAACACTTGGTCACGTAAAGCTCGCTATACCGTTAGCTATGCGAATTTAAGTCAAAAGGGTGCGTCTTTCATATAACCAGAGCACCACGAAGGTGAAAGTAAGACTTTGCTCTAAACTCCTTCGATAGGTGGCACCACCAAAGAATCCACTCCCTCAATATTGACATTGATCTGGGGAGAGGGAGGAAATTTTCTCCAGACCATTACACCCATGGTAACTGCTCAACGACCGACCACAGGACCTTCGATTCCACAAATTTAACGAGCATGCATATATCTTGTACTCAGTGGGTCTTTGACGGCATTAGGAATCAAAACTCGCCCTTCCGGATAAAAGGCTGATACCCTAAGCACTAAATTACCATGGCCATTTAAATTTTATTTTTGACACGATTGCTTATGCAACAAGGACAGCTAGAGACAGAAGGTTTGAGATTCCATACCAGCTACTGCTGAACAGCACGAGTTAGCTGCTGCCTTTCTGCATGCACGTTTGTCGAGGTGAATGCTTGGGAGTTTTCCGAGTTTCCTTAAGATAAGGTCCATTGTCTATGGAAAATCCTCCTGGAAGGTAATCAGTAGACGCCGCTCTTCGTACCTCTGATGCAAGAACCAGAGGCTGCTTCACCAGACTCAATGATTATTTTGAATTATTGCTAGGAATGAACTAAACATCTTTTCCTTACGAAATGGTTTTTACGCTCTTTTCGCTTGAGTCTATTTTTATTAAACTGATTTTTTTTCAATTTGTTTTCAATCTTTTATATTTTATCGTTGAGATCAACGTTTACATCGAAGAACCGCAAATCTTTCAAATTGTATATTTACTAAACTAAACTCCATGGCACGACAGCCCATGTGGGCCAAGGCCTACAGTGCCCATAAATGTTTTCATGACCGAGGGCCCTGGGGTGCGAAGCATATGTCCCAGTTAGGTGGTCAGCCTAACGTAAGACCCCCAGTGTTTAGTTCCCAAGCATGCTTGGCACTCAGTTTATCGACCCACTGAAGGGATGAAAGGCTGAGTCAACCTTGCCCAGCCCGAGGATCGAACCTCGGACCTGTGTCATGGGAGCGTGAAACGCTGCCATTAAGCCACCGGGCTTCTGTATATTTACTAACTGCTTCGAAATCCCAGATTTTTTTTTAAGGTATCCGTGTGCAGTTCCCATCCGTCAGCCGGATGGACGGCATCGACGTATAATCAGTAGCAGCGGAAGATACTTTTATAAGGAGTGATCGTGGCCTTGTGAAATGGATGGCTCAGGGGAGAATTTCTTTTGTAGTACATACTAATATTTTTTTGCTAATAGTGATTATTAATAACGAGAGAACAGTTTCGTAAAAATAGTTTTAAGATTTAACATTTATTTTTCTGTGGCCGCGGTGGCCTGGTTGGTGAGGGCGTCGTTCTCATAATCGGAAGGTAGTGAGTTCGAATCCCGGCTTGACCGAAGATACGTCGTGTTCGCTAATGGCGGATGGGGCACATTAAAACTGGGTGTAGTCGCAATGTCTTCCAAGTGAAGTGATACCTCAGGGGCTGGCAGGCCAAGTATTAAGGGTTTACTTCTGGGTCCCTGCTTCAAAATCACGAAGACATCACACGGTTGGTAGAGCCCAACTCAGGGATAGGTACGGGGACGTATGCTGGTGGTGCAGCAACACTAATTTCTCTTGTTCATTTTTATCGGTCTGTACGAGCATCTTCTACTTTGGGCAAGAAATTGTCACATATGGTGCTAGACTCAGTGACGAAAATTCTGTCTTTCAGGTGGAAATATCGGCATTGGGACTGGCACTAGATTGGCTCAAAAGTAGACCGAGCAACAGCGCTTGTCATATATACAGCGACTCGTTGTCCTCCCTATACTCCCTGGCCGATCCGAGCAACAAAAACATCTTGGTTAATAAAGTAAAGGACTCTTAACGGAAAGCAACTAGCGGTAGAGAGGTATTCCTGCATTATGTACGTGCTCATGCGGGCACTTTCGGTAACGAAAGGGCAGATGAACTGGCCTAAGAGGCTGCGAACTTACCAGAGCCAACGCTGGACCTGTCACGTTCAAGGTCGCACCTTCTTAAGGTGCTGCATAAAGAAGCACTGCGTGTATGGCAGCAGAGATGGGAAAATGATGAAGTGGGCCGTTACACCTACACATTCTTCCAAACAGTGACCGAAAAGAGAATCTTCGGTAATGCTATCATAGTCCAAATAGCGACTGGACACGGACGTGTACCGGAATACCTTCCTAAAGAGGGTATCCGATTAGTGAGTTTTGTCGCTCGTTCAATGTGGTAGGAAATTGCCTCCATTTCGTGCTGTCTTGTACCAGGATCTCGGAAGAAAGGAGCAAACTGGTGTAAGATAGCGCAAGCTTGAGTACCAACTTGGACCGGCGCAATGGGTCGTTCCTCAAAAGGATCATGTCTATTGCGTCGGATGACATTCCAATGATGGAATACCAGCGTGCCACCGACGATGGTCCGGTCGAGAACTGGGAGATAGAGGAATAGTATAGGAATTGACGGCAAATTATACTTGATAATGCAAGAGTTCTGAAAAGAAAAGTATCGTACCAATCTTTCATGAGTGTACTGATTGCCATGTAAAGAGAGTGGGTGCCGGCGAGAGTTTACTCGCCTCATCAATTTATGATTCGAGAGCTCGTCTACCAAGGCAGGTGGCGGCCGCAGGGTGGTAGACTGGAGTTGAATATCTTCGGGTTTCTTGGTACTTTAAATTAGTTATAGAAGCCTCGGCTTCTGGCACTAAGCCTCGCAAACTTGATCCCCTTCTGTTCCTTCTGAACGAGTTCACAAAAGTCTTTGATACATCTGTTGAGCTGTTATAAAAGTACTTTCGGAAGGACATTTTATAGATCTCATTATTGAGAGTAAGTGTCTTACTATACAATTTTTTTCTTATGCTAGAGTTTATTAGTTAAATAAAACTAGTAATAGACCCTTAATAAGATTCCAGGTTCATAATTAATTAATAGTGCTTATTACAGATTAATTTGGAATAACTTAAGTAACAATTCACAAAAATGAAACTTACGAAGTAATCTGGGAACGCCAGGGTCGCCCACCTGGGCTAGGCTTAATATTGCACCTGATAACCAGGAAACCTCCTTTTATCATGCCAATCGGGGGTACTCTACTGCCTTTTTTCAGCCTCTCGACGTTTGCTGAATTGTCACAGCCGCCGTAGAAATATCATATATCTTCGTTCACCTCTGAAGCAAATCTTCTCCCGGCTTTTCGATGTATTCGCCTCGCAGTCTCGGCTCTCCACCCTGGCAACGCCACTTGTCCGGAACTGGTTTTCTCTACAAACACTCGACATCCTTTTTTCCCTTGCTGGTGCCAAACCGGTTCCTGTCCATCCCGTTATTTCACTTCGCCATGCGCCCTCGACGGGAACACACCCAACGCCCCCTCACAAATAGTTCTTGTTGCCAACCGCAAGAACATTAAATTGTGTAAATGTGTGGTCAGCATACGAGGACAAATAAAACCCCTTTCCATTCTGCAATATTGGTTGCGATCGAGCCAGGAACTTTTCACTTCGAGGAGGCCACATTAAGCCCACAAAAATTTAACTCGTCGAGTTGAAGATTCATGGTCAATCCATGATGACTTTTGTTTTGCATACATTTAAAATTTGTGTGGAGTCAGTTTAGAGGGCCAATGGATGCAGTTTCACTGTAAGAATCCTGTTGAAAACAACACATTGTACTGATTATTCCAGCAAGAATTCTTCATATTATTATTTCTAATTAAGTTTAAAGGTTTATACTTTTGAAAACATTCCTTTCAGAAAATAAACTTTTAAAAAGATTTATTTGAAAAATAAAAAGATGTATTGCTAAGAGACTGAAATGGCCTCTTCTTTTATCCATGAATTCCCTTCTGCTTTCTGTACAAACCAGAGATGCGCAGTGAAATTTGCGTGTCCAGCTTTTGGGGAAAATGTAGTTATTTCCCATTTATATACTGACTTATTCGAGAAGCTGTTTTGCACCATGAAACGAAATATCAGTGTAAAATGCTTGAATATTTCCTTTAATTAAGAAGCTATTATTGAAGTTGTTGTTGTTACTAATGACACTTGGACAAGCCAAGCTCGCTTGCCTTGGCTATGCGAATTTAAGTCAATTGAGAGCGTCTTTTGTTTTAATCAGAGCACCATGAAGGTGAAAGTACGACTTTGCTCTACACACATGTCATAGGTACCCATTTATAGGTTAGGCAATCCTTCACACCTCATTCATACAAGGAAAGGACAATAACAGGATAGATAGAGAGAGAAAAAAGTACATCCATGCCCGAACCGGGATTCGAACCCAGGACCTCCTTATCCGTAGTCAGGCACGCTGACCACTAGACAAGGTGGGCTTATTGAAGTAGGGACACTTTTCACCCACGTTCAAATGCATTTCCTATCGATGGCGTAAACGCATATTCTGAAACGCATAGAAAGTAATATTTCTTCAAAAATCAGAAAGAAATATTGAAATAATGTAAAGATCCATTTTAACTCAACTGACAATAGATGGCGTTACTGCCCAACACAAAATATTCAATATCCAATAGAGTTAGAGGATTAGAATGGAGATGTGAGGAATGGAAGTCGAACCATCCGGTTCATAAATAACTTTGTTATAATTTGTACCGCACAGGTACTATGTAACCTTATTATTAATTATTAAGTATTTTCTTTGTAACTATATATATATCTATATATATATATTTTAATCATGTGTTATGTCGTAATAAATGTAATGTTTTGCCGAATTCTAACTTCTATTTTCTTATGTCCCTATAATGGCGCTCCAACTAGTGGCCCTTCCCACTGTTTTCTATTTAATAGGTTTTGAGTTTTAACTTTATTAAGTTGTTAGTTATAATTCCACATTGGAATTTCCCTGATTATGTGTTCATCCGGAATGCATTCCATTTGTGATTTTTCCCGAGTCGTTCGTTTTCATCCAGAAAACAGGTAAGTTTTATTTTGTTCTAACAAATTTCATTATCATCCTGATAATGTTGGCATGTTGTAATAATAACATGTTTTGTATTAAAACTAATCCAAATAACATAACTTTTGTTTTCTAGATTAGTTGTTATCACTTCTGTTTTGATTACATTTTGTTCAGACGTTTGCATGAATGTGATAAGTTTGTCTACTAATACTGCATGTATTTGATATCTATTTTTCTGCACCTCAATTTGCATGTATAGTGAAGTTTATCTTTTGAAATGTATAATATGTTCAGAAAAATTCTTGAATTTAAACTGTTTATATTGTAAAACTGAACTGACTCCATACGCTGTTTTATATTGTTCGTGGAAGGTTAAAATCGAAAGGAAACGATTGATTTTGTTGCTGTTTAAAATTAAAATAAGCAGTTGATATTACATATTTAAATTAAAAACTGATTATCTTTGATTATTTTTCTTGAAAGAATTGAGTTAGAATAATTTCTGAGTATAAAATGAGTCAATGTTCTGTTTAGACAAAAGTATGAAAGTCGAAATAACGGCTCCATGAATGTTGGTTTTGATAAAAATAAATATTTTATTGTTTATTTTTAAAAGAACATTATGAATTTTCAAGCCAAGAGCTGAGCTATAAACAGCTGAAAACAGGGAAGTTCTGGAAGGCAATACCGAAGCCTCACTCACAGTAATTTTCGCTTCAAAGTAAATTTTGCTCTTTGGTGTAATGTTCAGCCTTTCTTTACCAATTTTCCCCCGTATCTTTTGAAAGCATTTGGTAAAACAATTAGAAAGTTTTTTCGAGAGGCAAACAAATACTGGGTTGCTAATTTTAATTCATTCATGCACAAAATACAAAACAAATACAGTATAGTTTGAAAACCCGATAGATATATTTTCATTAGTCTGCCGTCCCTAAGCAAAAGCGTCTATTTGCAAGCAAAGATGACTTTAAAAGCCAAAGCAATTCGTTCATTTCATGACTGCCATTACCATATCAAAATACTGTTTCGAAAAATGTATATTTTTGGGAATGTCTTATAGTTTTATTTAACTACTTGTTTATTTAGCGTGTTATTATCGTTTAATTTGTGAAATTATCATCTAAACAGCGCTTATTCTCTGTTAATTAGTTTATAGCTGACACATAACTGGCAGGCAGATGAACGACATTTGGCAATATTTTTGGCGGTTTGGCGTCATTTTTAGGGGCAAAACATACGTGAACATCTATGCATTTTCAAGTCAAGAGCTGAAAACAGGGATATTCTGGAAGCCATACCGAAGAGTCGGCCAAGCAGTGCGTAAGTTAACAGTGAAGAAGCTGGAATGGCTGAGAGGACAAAGCGTTTGCCTTCTTTTCTGTATGGTGCGAAGAAAATCGTTACCTTAAGAAGCAGAGTTTGGTGATTGTATCCAACCTCCACAATCGTTCCTGTTGTCCTCCTTTCTCTTGAGTCGCGAAGAGGGGTGTAGGAAGGAAGGACTTCGAAATATTCCCGATTTTCACAATCAGGTTATTGTGCTACGTTTCCAGTTATCCATTTCTGCCGTTCACAAAATCTTTTGACAAGCACGTATCCTGCTAGTAGGGTCTGGTATCGAACTCTTTGCCTTTCGTCGCCTATCCGCATAAAGCAATTGTAGAATGGAGTGAGGATATCGCCGTACAGAAATGCAGCACCCCATTTGCTTTAAAGAACACTGTCCTGCCACTAGGCCACGGCCTTTGTCGAAAATGACGCCAAAGTAATAAAATTTAATGATGAAAATTTGATAACTAACAAAAGAATGACCCCAAAGACAAAGATTGACCCCAAAGCTGCATATTTTTGATCATGTGTGATAAGTTAAAGCAAAAGTTAGACTTAAGGCTCAACATTTTTTTTAATATCTTAGAATTTTATTCCTTTGCCGAAATTTAAATTTTTTTTTTATTAATCAGAGTTTCTTAAAAAACCAAGTGCTCGTCTTGGTTTTTTAAGAAAGTGCTTTTTTCAGGTAAATTACAAAAAGAGCATATCTTGGTACCTTTGCACTTCTTAAGCGGAAGTAATAAAATTATTACCGATCACAAACGAAATATCCAGAAACGGCAACTTTTTACCTTAAGCAAAAATTTTAATTGTTGTCGAAATGCTTGAGACTTCAAAGTAAAGTATGTTACAGTGAAGGTCACTTCTCTTTTCTTTTCTTTTTTTTTTTATCTGTATTGTGTTGTCGCCAAAAATGTCGGTTCAGTGACACTGGCGAAATGAAACAGAACCCCCTTCATAAACCATAATGAAAAAAATGATGCGTATGTAATAAACATTCAAAATATTTATATTCTGAGCGACAAAGCGAATCGGATAGGGCATATTTTGTGAAATTATTTTGAAAAGATGAAATTAAAAAGTTAAAAATTTGCCTGAGTTAAATATATATATATATATATATATATATATATATATATATATATATATATATATATATATATATATATATATATATACGAGGGTCACTCTGAAATTTTTGAGACACAACTAGGATTTTTAAAGGTATACTTACAAAATTTTAGGTGTGTTCAAAGTAGTCTCCTCCAGTATCAATGCACTTTTGTAGACGAATTTTCCACAGATGAAATGCCTCAAGCCATTCATTTCTTCGAATAGATGAAAAAAATGCATTTATAGCCACATCCATCTCTTCTTCTGAATGAAAACGACGTCCACGTAAGTTCTTTTTTAGATTAAAGAATAACCAAAAAACGCAAATAGTTAATCAGGTGAATACGGTGGATATTCGATCACTTTAATTTGTTTTTGCTTAAGAAACTCAACTGTTAATTCGGCTGTGTGTGAAGAGCATTGTCATGGTGAAGCATGAGTCCCCTAACATTCAGTTCTTGTAGAATTTCTGGAAGACATTGAGTGGTATACCAGTTTGCTGTTACTGTTTTCTGTCCTTCCAACTAGATGGCTTTGACCCATCCCGTGCTTCTGAAGAAAACGGCATACATCACTTTTTTCAGTGCACGTTGTGTTTTCACCATTGTCGGCGTGGGATCCTCTTCAAAGACCATACTTTGCTTTCTTGACGTGTTGGAACGTCCAAAAACGGTATGTACGTTTCATCTCCTATTACAATTTTAGAAATGATGCGGTGGCCATCATCGTTCAGCATATTAAGAGTTTCTTTACTGATTCTGACACGCTCCTCTTTTTGATGCTCAGTTAGATGATGGGGAACCCAACGGCAAACTACTTTTTTCATGCGTAATTCTTCATGAATGATTTTGTGTGTGGCTGCGGATCCAATGTTAAGTTCCTTCTGTATCATTGGATAGGTACAGCGATGATCATCCATTAACATTTTTCGTATGGCAGACACATTATCCGGGATGACTGCCGACGGCGGCCTTCCTGTGTATTCTTCATCCTGAAGAAAATGGCGACCTCTTCTGAATTCTCTAAACCATCTGAATACTGTAGCACGAGCTGGAGATTTATCACCCAATGCTCATTGCAAACGTTGAACGCATTCTTCTTGATTGAATCCTGCTTTGAAATCGTAGAAAATCATAGCGCGAAAATGTTCTCGCGACAACTCCATTTTCTCTTCTGTTTAAAATTTATTCCACTCTAAACAAGTTGAAGTAAGTCAGTAGAAAATGGTCTTCTGTGTTAAAATACTTTGCACTTTAAAATTAAACCGTTATTTTTATTTTTGTACATTCTCGTCTGCGCGTAAAAATTTCCGAGTTACACTCGTATATATATATATATATACATGCAGCATATATATATATATATATATATATATATATATATATATATATATATATATATATATATGCTGCATGTGGTTTTAAGAATTTAACAGTTTTATCAACAATAGATAGAGAATCTGTATTGGACAAAAGCGTAAATTTCGAAGTACACGTAACGTCAAAGAAACCATATTTCATAGTAAAAATATTGTGCATAAAATGTTCATGTTGATATGAATTATTCTCAAAAAGGACAAACAAAAATACTTCTTCACGAGCTTTCAGAAAACGATTCTATAGATGCTTTTCAAAGTCTTTCTGTAAGAATTATTTTATCGAACTTCTGAAGTCAACAAGAATCCAGTTGCAGCAAGAACTCCAGCTCCATGCACTGGATTTAAACATTAATAGTTATGCTCTGTTTTCGAGCACAATTTTGTGTTTTTCCAATCAATGCTTTTCAGAGCATTGTTTTTATCCTAAATCTGCTGCAAAGAAGAATGTAATGCTCGTTTTTATTCTAGCGCATTCAAAAAAAAAAAAAAAAAAAGCAGATGATGAAACTCAGCTAATTAATAAAATTATTGGAAATGATAAATTAAAAAAATAATGTAAAGGAACTTTTAAAGGACTGAAAATTTTGAAATAATAGTTTATAAAAGCAAACAGCTCCTTAATGCTTTCTAATGAATATTTTTTCGCAACACGATATTCACCTAAGTCTTTTGTTATTAAAGTCACTGGGAAAAATGTGTCCGAATTATTTTTTTTCTTACAGTAAAAAAAAAATAAATAAAATTAAAAAAAATAAAAAAAATAAAAATTGATTTTATAGCTTGTTATATTTATAGCTACGTCGTCATAACTACTTTTGTGGTGCCATGGTAATAGTTAATAGTAAAACTGGTAGTTTTCCCTTGGAAATAATAGTTTCATGCAGGAAAGCTTTAGATTATCGATAGTAATTTTGCAAATTTAAAATTATTCTAAACTTAATTGGCGCATATTTTTCTCAAAGAAAACAAAAGAATGATGTCAAAATGCCTCAGCAAAGAATTAGATATCAGAAATTAAATGTTTTATTATGTATTCATCTCTTGTTCCCGACTTATTTCTTGTTCATGTGCTGTTTCCGCTTTTTTTTTTTTTAATTTTTATCTTTTATTGGCGCGCTTTTAAGATTGACGCATGTGAAAAGATTACGCATAGAATAATATGAACCTGGCAAACGTTCGCAGTTAACCTGTACATTCTAACCGCCGCTGGCCATGATCCAAGCCCTCCCTCCCCTTTCACCTAGAAATAGATTATTGACGACGCTTAAGCCCTGAAGAAAAAGGCGAACGGCAGTCAAGTGAAAAAAAGGCACTAAATAAAGTCAGAGCTTAATAAATCGATTTATTAATCGAAATCAAAGGGAGCTAATTTTTCCGACCAAAACATTTGATAAAATTTGTCTTGTCTGTAGGAATAAAATTGTGAGTCTGTGTTTTGACCAAACTTGTAAATTTTTAAATAAAATGCTGCTATTACACAGACAATAATAGAAATCAATTTATAATATAAATAATATGGTTAATGATATAATTTTTATAAAAGAAGATATATATAGATTTTAAGCATATTTTTCTATAAATATGATTTGATTATTCAAATATCAAACATATTCTAAATTTGTGAAATCAATTATTAAAAAATCGCATAAAGTATTTAATATTATTGCGCGAATTTTATAAAGCATTAATTAAACTATAAACTACATCCAAACTAAATGTTTTTGTATAATATTTACTTACTGTTCATGTTTTTTAAAGTATTATTTAACATTTGATATTTGGGGTGACAGTGCATTTTTTAATACTTTTATATAAAAGTTTGCGAACGTGTAAGAAATTAGATTTTTTTATAGTCTGAAAGTGATTAAGTAATTGAATATATTTTATGATGCATCAATTATATTTGATTGATATGTTTGTCACTCGATAATCACATTTTTGGAATGAGGAGGAATTCTATTCTGTGAACTTGTTTGGTTTGAAGAACTGAGAGCTAATTGCTCTATATCCTTGCTTTGTGGTTATTTCTTTTGCTCACGGGAGTTAATCAGATTACTCCTGCGAAGCAAAAGAAGGCCTTTTCATTGTGCACAAAATGCAATCTGAAGCTGGCTTTCCCCGATCACAACCTGGATTGTTCTTCTGGCATCTGGCGAGTGCTTGCGGATTCTTCACCAGGATTCACTGTTGTCATCGATCTGATGTAGCTGCCGCTAGATCTCTGAAGAATTAGAAACTACAACACAGCTGCCTAAAATCTGTATGTTGTTGTTGTTGTTGTTACTTATGACACTTGGACAAGCCAAGCTCGCTATGCCTTGCGAATTTAAGTCAACAGCCTTTCGTTTTAATCAGAGCACCATGAAGGTGAAAGTATGTCTTTGCTCTTTTTTAAATCCTTCGATAGATGGCACCACCAGAGAATCCACTCCCTCAATTTTGACATTGATCTGAAGGGGGAGATAATTTTCTCTAGACCATTGCACCCATGGTAACTGCTCAACGACCGACCACAGGACTTTCGATTCCACAGATTTAATGAGCTCGTATATCGCGTGTACTCGGTGGGTCTTTGGCGGCATTGGGAATCGAACCCCGTCTTTCCAGATGGAAGGCCGATACCCTAACCACTTGGCTACCACGGCCCTATTCTGTATATAGAACCTATAACGAGGGTTCAATCAAATTAAAACCGTGCTGGGGATTATATTATGCCTACACTCTTCATTGTTGACTCAAAAAAGCTATTAAATGGCATTTTTCCAATAAGAAAGAACGATTCCTTCTCTATTAGCACATTGAGGATTCCTATTGGACTTCATTTGAAAATATTTTCTAAATAACCGTGGTCACCTGGTTGGCGAGGCACTCACTGCAACAGTGAGATTGAAACCGGAAGATGGGTCGTATTCACCATAGGGGACGCCCTCTGGTGGAATGGATGGCAAGCCAAGTCTTCTTCTTGGCTCCAAAGGAGAAGAAATTCCGAACGGCCGTGGATTGCATATATGTAGGACGGACGCCGAAGCTGCTTTACCACTTGAGCTCCAATGAAAACCCCGCGAGGTCTTGTCGCGGGATATGATGCAATTAATTGAGATTTCTTTCTACGGTTCTTCTTCTTCTTAAGGTTGGGTTTGTTTGTCATTGGGCACCTCTACTTAAATCAGCATTTTGTATTGTTAACTCCAAACCCAATGTTTTCTAGTTCCAGTTGCTCGGGGTCACCCACTTTATTAATAAAGTCCGATAGCCCTTTCATGGAGTCTAGGTGTCACTCTCTCGTATGCATGATGAGTAAAGAAGTTCATCTAGGGAGGGCAAGAGCCTCGCATTCGTAAATGATGTGCTTAGCCGTTTCCTCTTGCGTATGAAATTTCCCGCAGATAGGGTCTTGCTGAAACAAACCCATTGTATGGAGGTGTTTTCTGAAATAGTAGTGCCCAGTGATGAAGCCTACGATTGAACGTATCTTCTGCCTAGAGCATCTAAGAATTTCAGAGGCAATCCTCACTGATGATCCACAGATCATACTTTTAGCGTGGGTTTGACCAGGAGTGTTGAGCCAAGCTC
>JAJQOW010001528.1:0-44565 GCA_037975125.1 Latrodectus hesperus
GAAATAAACTGAAAATTATCAAATTTAAATGAAGAATAAAAATGTATTGTTCATTTGACAGAATGACAAAATTAATATAAATGTGACTATCTCAGATGTTTCCAAAACAGCATTTATTCGTTTTTTTTATGTTTATGAACAATGGCAGGAAAGCGAAACGAAAATTTATAAAATTAGTGAAGAACTTAAAATTATTTTAACTAAGCTAAAGAAAGAACCAAAAACCTATCGAATCGCCCTCACCAAAACAATGTCTGCAATTGAAGTTGCTATTAATGATAATTTTACTGAAAATGTTGAAGAACTCGACCTGTTGAAAGTTAAATATAATAGTCTTAAAAATTTAGATAAGAAAATTCGTGATAGCGAAAATAAGACACAAATTGAAATAGAAAATAGTTTCAATATGATAATAATAAGCTAGAAATAAATTTTTAAAAGGCCGAATTAATACAAATATTTCAATTGATTCCAATTGTTCTTCGACCCCAAGTGCAAATAATAGTATGTAAAATGTATCTTCACACTATAATGTAAGGCTGCCTAAAATATCTATTTCAAAATATTATGAAAATCCCCAAGAATGATAAGCGTTTTTCAATTCTTGTAATAAACCTATCAAAAATGAATAAGTTTAACTATTTATTAAGCTTACTAGGAGGAAATGCTTTAAAAGTAAAAGTGTATGTTTTTCTTTGTCACCAGAAAATTATGATGAAGCAATAAAATTATTAAAAGAAAGATTTGGTCGGAATTATTTACTAATTAACACACATATGCAGAAATTATTAAATTTACAAGTTTCTTGAAACTCTAATGATATAATGTCTCTAAGAAACTATTTGTGGGACACTTGCAATATTCAAATTATATCTCTAAACTCTTCAGATATAAGAAACTGAAACTTTTGGAAATTTATTATAATAATATAATAAAGAGTATACCTAAAGTTATAGCATTTCAGTGTGTCAGTAAAAAAATTATGATAATTTCAATGTTGAGGACTAAATGAACTTTTTTAAATATCGAAATTAAAAGTAGAGAACGAACGACTTCACTAAAATTTTTTGAAGCAAATAAACTCAATGAAAAGTATAATTCTATCGGAAATAAAGATCCCACTTATCCCCAGTTCCAAGCTAAATCGCAATGGGTTGAGTTGAAACCGAGAGCGATAAACTCAGTTGCAAATACGCCTGTGTCTCGGAGACTTCTTATTTTTGCCCCTTCTATGTTAGTACAAATCACAATTAAGAGAGGTGTTCACTGACGCCAACTGAGAAAAAACATTTGTTAAAAAAATAATAATCACTGTTTTATTTGTTATGAAGCAAATTGCCGCACGATGAACTGCAAACCAAACTAGAGTGTTCGATTTGTACATTCTCGCTGTCATCGATCTCTGTTGCACCTGCTTAATGAGAAAAATAAAAGCAAAGAAATAAAAAATGAAAATATTTTGACCGCCTGAATATCATCCGACAGATGGTTAAATGCAAGGCAGGAAAATTTTACATGAAATTACACTGACTCATTACCAATAATTGCATTAAACATTGATTCAAACATTTATAAATGCAATAACTGACATGGGAACACAAATTTCTGTAGCAAGATATAATTTAGTCCCAGAAAAGTATAAGACACCTCTGGGTAGTGTTAACATGTGCTTTCGGACAGAATATAAAAGCGCCATTAATTAATTTGCCTTTAACTAAGTGCAAAGATTTTATAAAGTTTGAAGAACTAATTATTGTTACACGTGTAATGGTTGATAATTTATCAAATGATTTGTTATCATCTTTAAATGCACTAAGTGAATTAAATTTTGATATAAATGGTGTTAATTTAAGATCTAATAAAAAATCGAAGTTGTAAATAGTAGTAACTTGCATAATAAGAAAATAGAAAGTTTGAAATTACATGACAATAGTTCTGAATTAAAAAGTGATGGAATAAAAGATATAATTCTGATTTTGATAATTTGCATGATAACAATTTGAATGAGAATATATTTTATGTGTGTTTGTTTAGATGATACAATTTCTCTCGTTATTTAAATTAATTATGTTTTCCTTATTTTCTTCTTTTGAAATTAAATAAATATCACAAAGTATACACTTACAAATTTTGAAAACATATTTAATATAACATATTATGCTATCACTATTACGATAAGCAAATACATATAACAATTTACAATTGAAGTAAAAAACATAAATATATGCAAGAACAATATATATTTTAGCTTAATCTAGACGAATAAGGAATAATCCAAGCTACTTGTCTAGAGTACACAAATTCCGTGTAGAGATATTAAAAGTAAGCAAAATTTTATTGTTAAATGTTCATTAATGCAGATTTGTGTCATGTTCAAATTTCATTTCCAATTAACATCAAATAATCAAAGGACATTTTTATACACATAATAATTATTGGTATTATAATATATGAAATAATTTAACTAAATATATCCATTCCTGCAAGTTTCTATCAGAAAAAAAGAACTTTGTAATTCAGTCATTCGAATTTTTCATTATAATTTCTTGTTAGAATATCAACGATTAAATTTGAGTAAATATGAAAACAAGCACATTCCAACAAACTTTCCTTCAATTTTGAGCAAATAAGTAGACTTTCCCAATTGTGAATAATTATAATAATAACCTGACATAAAAAAATTTTTATTTATTTCAATACAAGTAATCTGTATGTCCATATTACCCGTAATTACCAAAATCAAATGGTTTTAAAGCATATAAATTCATAGACAATCTCACACACATCTGTCTAAGAAACTGCGGTCGAGTTCCCAACTATTTTTATATGACGTAACATTGTTGTTACATTGACTTTTTATCACCAATGTGTCATTATTTCTTGATTTCCATTGCAACTTCATTTGCCAGCCACATAATTCAAGGAAGTAATGAAACTAGAAACAGAAAAGAAGTTGTTAGACGTGCAATTTTAGCCCAGTTATTATCTGAATATCATGTTATGAAAATTCCCTCTATAGAAAAACAATCCGACAAATGAGTAATTCATAGAAAGAGTATAGGATTTGAAAGCAAATCATTTAATGAACGTAAGCTTTCCTTTTTTCTATATATTTCAATCAAAATAGTATTTTAGAATGATTGAGTTAGATTCTCTCCTTTTTTCAGTACATGGCGTCATCATATCATTTATTTATTTATTCTAGTTTAATGCAAGTAACACAAAATAATATAATATAAGCAGGTTATCAAACTAGTGTATATTTGTAATAAATATATTAAAAAGTACAATTTTAATCTATTTAGCAAAATGAAATGAAAACAAAATTTCATTCACAAACCATAAATGATGCACTTAAATTTCATCGGCTAATTCTTCTCCAATATGAATTCTTAACAAAGGTTATTCAAAAACAAGTCAATAACTTCACTCTGTTTGCGGTTGCCATTGTTATACATCTTTTGATACTTCGTAAATATTCTCTAAATTATTTTTCTGGATTTTGTAACAGTAAGCAGTATATGAAACATTAAAACGCAGTTAACCATATGCATAAAATTTATCTTGCACTAATTTTCTGATTCAGGGGCTTATATAAACTTTGCAACTAACAATTGCTTTAAGCAAATATGGAAAAATAATAAATGTATGAAAAGAAAATATTCTCTTCCGGTGTACACTTCTTATTTTTTCTCGTTTTTTAGGTATTATATAGGCATAAATAATATTTAGTCCATTTTACTATACGGACTACATTTTGAATTAATGAATGTCAATATTTTGTATCGCCTTATACGTTAGTTAATTTACATTTGTAATCTTTGACTTATATTTCAAAATGTTTTAATTTCTACTAAGATTAATCTTTCGGTCATGATCCATGGCATGAAGATATATGACACATTTCCATAATGTATTAAAGGATTATATGAATTTATTTGTGTAATAAATTAACTTTTTCTATTTTAACTTTACTGTTTACATTGTTGAATCACTTTGAATCTTAGTTATTGAATCACACAGGTGGCTCTTTGTTACTGCTTTCCTGAAATACGAAACACTTCACATAAACAAAAAATTGCTTTAGTCATTTTTTGGTGAACAAAAATTTTACCAAAAACAATTATTGTTTTATAATCCAAATCTTAAAATTATTTAATAATACTTAACACGTTATATGTTTTGATATTCATTTCAACAGAAGTAAGCCGTATGTTAAAATGGTTCCGATGATTCCCAAAAGGAAACTTCTTCTGAAGTAAAAGATTCCACACCCTGTGAGCACATCAGGTTTATCCAGAAGACTGCTGTCAAATTCTAGATTCTTTTGAGAGTATCCCAGCAAATTCCAAAGTTGCATTTTCCACCTGAATGCGTCAGTCAGTTTCTGCATCTGTGTCGCCACTTGGCTGGCCATCCATATAACTCCGACTACCACTGAAAAAGAAGGAAGAAAGAAGATCATTTGCCTTGACAATCTTGACCAAGTTAGAAACTGTTGTTCGTACATTGCGAGAGCTCCCACTAAAGAAAAGCCGTTACAAAATTGTGTAATACATACGAAGAAAATAGGGATCGAAAATAACTTTTCTAATTCATTTAGATTATTTTTAATTCTGTATATCGCAGCCAAAATCCTGCCTTGGATCGATCTCGTAAATTCAACTTCTGTGCACTGATCAATTCTGTCATGTATTTTCTTCATTTTGTTACAGTGCATGCAACACAAGCGACAGTATAGTAAGGCGATTAAATTTGTGGATGTTTGAAGTGCAAATATCAGAAACATATATTTAACGTATTTTATTAAAATATAAGTAAAGAAATCAACTTCGTATCCATATGTGATAAATCTAAATTTCTTTGATAATTCTTCTCCTCTATTAATTCTTAATAAAGGCAGGACAAAAGTAAGGCAAAATGCATATAAAGTCACCAATTTCATTCTGTATCCTACTGGCATTTCTGTAATGCGTTCAGCACTCCGCAAAAAGTGTTTCATCCATCTTTTTTTGATTTTATTGTAGCGATAGAAATTAAGCTCAGAAACACATTTATTACGTACATACGAAATATCTTCCATTTCCTTTCGGAATCGGAAATCGTTACATTAAACGAAACTGTAAATTCGGCGGCAGAAAGAAAAGAACAAGCTAGAAATATGTTTGCTAGATATATTTTCCATATTGTGTTTCTATTTTTTTCTCTTTGTGACGTTAATAAAAAATATTTAAATAAAAATGATTGCTCAAAATTGTACTGCCGAGACATTTTCAAACTATTGGCGAGTTATTAAAAATGTGCCGAAAAATACTCCTCTAATAAAACACGTACTTCGACAAGAAATGTGTATCTCTAAAGATGACGATTGTGAAAGAAATTTTTGAAAGTAATAAAATAAAAAATTTACATTTATTATGTATTCTCAATAAAAATTGATTTTTTGACTGCAAAATTGATTTCTGTGTTTGTAATAATGTTGTCAAAATGCAATGCAGGGAAGAAAACAATCGACTTATTGATTCAAATATTTTTTATTGTGCATACTTATATTATTATTCAAAACATCAATATATTTCATTCCACAATTATTCTTAATTTTATAAGTAAAATTATGTTATCTTCCTCAAATACTGATTCAATAATAGAAGAGTAATTCTGCTCCCGATATGTATCTTTTTCCTTTCATTGATAAGAGTTTATATTTCTTGATAATCGATATTTATTACATTTTGAATATTGTAATCATAAAATTGTCGATAGAAGATCTTTGCAACCCACAATTTATATAGAAGTAATGCGACATGCATTATTATATTGACTGGTTGGCTAAAAGCTTAAAAGAAAAGAATCAACACGAAATAAATTAAGAATGTTTTTCAAAAATATAAATAAAAAGAATGAAGAAGACATTTTAATCCATGCAGTGTTTCAAAACAGAATATAATGCTGAAATATTTTAAGTGATAATGAAGGCTGAATAATTTTTTTTCAATATATTCAAAGCATTATTAAATTCTTTAATGTATATAACAGAAAGTATTAAACGCACAACTAAAAAAATAAAACCTTATTAACTGAATTTAACAATAATTTAACTAAAAAAATCCAAAACTCACGAACAAATTAAAAAAGTATTATATTTTAAATTTTACATTCCTTGTACTTTTTCTTTCCCATTTAAGAGAAGAGGCTTTCCTCGCACCCCCAGAATTCCCTCCAATGATATTCAATTGAAACGTCACATGACTCTACTCCGATTCCTACTTTCTTAATGCTGAAAAAAATGTATATATTTTAAGCTGTCATTCAGTTCCTTTCAAAAATTTCGCTACTGGACTTTACAATGAAAAACTTTTCAACTCTTAAAATCCAAATTTAATGTGTTTTAAGTGCAACATATATGATAAAACTTGCAAATTATCTCCATAATCTCTTTGAACAGAACAACGAAATTATCAGAAACTTGAGATTATTATTAGCCAAACTCTTCCTATGTAAAAAGGTATTCTTTATATTACAAAACACAATATGTAGTTTCTAAAATTATACACAGGTTTAAGCTTTGTGTAAAAAATAGCGATTAAAATATTATACAAATATTTGTAGGAAAAATATAAATGAAAGTTTAATTTAAACTATATTAATGAATAATATATTTCTAAATCACATAAATTTCAGCAGCACAAATGATACAGCATCATAATTTGTTTTTATTATTAAAAGTTCATTATTAAAGCAATGATCGTTACTATGACCACATCCATTGTAATTTCCATATAATATTCCATTCATTCTATATAATACTCACTTCAATTCATAGAGACATTTTTGTTCTTATAAGCTTGATCTATGACAAGATAATACATGGCAAATGATGCATGACATAACATGACATGATGTATGACATACTATAACACACAAAACTGAACACGTACCCGGGCTCATACTACCCTTAGAATGATAAAACTCTTTTTTATTATATCCATCGAAACCTTTATTGAAATTCATTGTTAGAACAATATAATTTGTTTATAAGCAGAAAAATCATTCTTTTTATACTTAATAATTAATTGCTTACCTAAATAGCTTTTCAGATTCTCAGATTTAGAAGAAATAAACAAAATAATGTGCCTCAATATATTTTAGTATAAGGAAAACAAAATAATTCTTGCCGTTTTCGCATTACCATTGAATGAAGTGAGAATAAGTATGCAAATTAGTGTATGGCGTGCTTCAGACACCAGTCAGAAGAAAGTAGCAATATCAGATGTTGTAAAAGCAGATCCTCCTCGCACATTCATCAATCGTAACTTGTACAGTAGAAAAGAGAAATGGACATGTCGAAGGAGCTCTTTAGGTGTTGTTTGCTTTACAACTTCAAAGTGGGCTTATCAGCTGCTGTATCAAGTCACCGAATATGTCAAGCATCTAAGGGTAGTGCTGAGAATGAACATGCAGTCACGTCACAAATTCAAGTCAGGAGACTTTTCCCTCTATGATGAAGCTGGTGTCTGTCGTCAAGTGGTTCACTATGAGCTACTACCAACGAACCAAACGGTCACTGTGGACCTCTACTACCAACCACTGGAACGTGCGCAAAAGGTATTGTAACAAACTGAGCCAGTACTAGTTAATCGCAACTATGTACTGAGCTTGTCCGATAACGTGAGGCCGCATGTCACACGGATGGCCATGAATACCATACTGCAACATGGTTTGGTAATTCTGAGCCTTTCTCTTTCCTCACTTGACTTTGCATCATTGGATTACTACCTCTCCATTCTCTGAACAATGATCTTCGTTTAAAAACATTAATCAATAAGGAAGAATTGGGCCAATCTCTCGCAGACTTCGTTGCGTCCAACAACCCCGAATTTTACAGCAAAGGTTTTGCATAAATGGAGAGATCTTTTAGAAGGTGTTGATGCCGATGGTGATTACTTCGAGGATTAACAATCTTTCTCTAGGTCATGTTCTTTTAGGTCATTGAAAACGGCAAGAACTTTCTTTTATACCTTGTATTTACTTCAGTAAAAGCAAACTGTATGTCAGAATTGTACCAATAATTCCCAAAATGAAGCTTCTCTTGAAATAAATGATTTTACATCCTGTCAGCACATCAGGCTTAACCAAGATACTGCTATCGAATTCCCAATCACTTTGAGTAAAGCAAAGCAAGTTCTTGAGTTGCATTTTTTTCTGGAATGTATCGATCAATCTCTCCATATCTATTGTTACCTGACTGCCCATCCATATGATTCCAAATATTAACGAAACTGAAAACAGGAAAGAAATTGATAGATTTACTAATTTTAGCCAAGTTAGCAAATGTAAGTCGTACGTTACGATAGTCCCCACGATGGAAAAGCAGTTGCAAATATGTGTAACACATACAAAGAATATAGGGGTTGAGAACAACTCTTCTAATTGGTGTAAACTTTCCATAATTCTATACTTTTCAAACAATACCATGTGTTGGGTTGCTCTGGTAAATTCTTTTTCAGCACATCTATGGATAATTGCATTCATTTTCTTTATCTTAATGCAATATATGTAACACAGACGACAATATAATAAAGATATTAAACTAGTAGATGTTTGAAATAAAAATGTTAAAAACAAATTTTTAATGTACTTTACAATATTAAATGAAAACAAACTCATGTGAAATCCATAAGTGAGGAATTTGAATTTCACTGATAAATTTACTTCAGTAGTAAGTCTTAATAAAGGTAATGCAAAAGTAAGGAAAATTGCATACAACATCACTAATTTCATTCTGTATCCTACATGCATTTTTGTAATCCTCTCCACATTTCGTAAATAAAATGTCAGTTGTTGTTTTCTAGAATTCATTGCAGAAAAGGAAATTATGCTTAGGGCACAATTTACCACATGCATAGAATATATCTTCCATTTACTTTCTGATACTAGCCCATAGAGTAAAAACATTAGTCCATTGTCAATTACAGCAAGCAAAGAACATAAAACAAAAATGCGAGCAAGATATTTTTTCCATTTTGCGTTTCTTTTTATCTCATTTTGTGTGCTTAGTAAAAAATATTTGAATAGAAATGATTCCTCCAAACTAGATTTAAAAAACATTTTAAATTGCGCTGAAAAATTGCTTAGTATGCCAACAAATGCTCTCACGAGAAATCTGATTTTATGGTCTTCACTGAAACTCCCTAGAAAATATTCAATTAAATGCTTTTTAAGTCTGAAAAGATGTAAAATTAATTTACTAAGCTCATTAAATAAATAGCGTTTTCTATATTGTTCTTACTGAATGAAAACAAGCTGACTCATTACAGAATTGTTTCCAGCATGTAAAATGTCATTATTCGAATAAAATGTATGACAAGTTGGAAAAATTGATTTATTGATTGTAAAATTTTGCAGCTTTTTCTACCTCCGCGGAGCATACACCATCGACTGTCAGTGCAAATCTTTTACTTTACACTTGCTCCAAACTTAAGAAGTTATTAGGTTGTCTTTCTCAACAATAGATCCAAATTTAATTTTAAAAATTAACAATTTTTATTCTTTTATTATATTTTCCGGAAAGGGAATACTTGAAGTATTGGAAAACAATTAAATAGATGAAGTTTTAATGTCATTAATTCGGTGCATGAATAGTACACAAATGTATGGTAAGGCAGTAGTGTCAGACTTGTCATTGTTGAATACATTTACTTTTCAGCCATTTGTTTCAGATGCGTAGGAGTGGAAAGAAATGTAGACATATAAACTAAACAAGAAATTCTCATCTATCATTTTCCTAATTTTAAAGCAATATTGATAAAATGAATTAAATTTTGGATACATGATCTCTTTCAAGTATTATGGATTTCTATAAAAAAACTCGAATAAAAATAGCAGTTAAGATTCCGATTGATAAAGTGAGAAAACGGAACTACATCATAGATTGTTTTTCTTTATTAATTTGAGACAGAGGGAAAAAATTTACTCTACGTTCATAACGGTAGCATGTGAAAATTAAACTGAAAAAGTGGAAACATTTTATCTTGTTCACATATTTTGAGAACATAGACATACGCAATGGAACACCTGGTCTGTACCTTAGGTTATCAGGTACAGCTCCATCACGTAATACATCTGGTGTGACAGAATTGTCACGAAATTTGATAACAAAATTGAATTTCAATAGGTCTCTAATATTTAAAATTAATAATTTGACAGAAATATAACATCAACAACAAAACATTTACAAAATGTTCACTATGGGAGATGACATGAGTTAAATATTGCAATAAAATTGTGAAAATAGATTATCCTAACATTCCAAGTAACCTTGGTAAAAAATACAAATTGAGAACAGGAAAACAGAGACATTATACATAAATCCAACAATCTATTTTAAATCCTTTTATATAATATAAAATTATACATATGGATTTTTTTCTTACGGTAAACACACAAAATTGAGTTTTTCTTCATAACTCAAATACATAGCCTTTTAAAGTACCAAAACTTTCTTTCATTTAAATTTGTCTCTCGAGTTTTATCTAATTACATTCGACGAATTTTAAGAAATCGTACATCGTGTTGCTTTTTATAAAGGAAGAAAATTAAACATTACAAAGCATCAACACTGATTTGCATAAAACATATTGATAGCACTATCTCATATAGAATAAAATCTTAGCTCCGTAGATAAAATAGATTTCAGTTCATTAAAAAGCAATTTATTTCATTAAATTTACATTTAGACTCTTTTCTCAAAATAGCATTAAAAGGCTTATACATAATAGAGTAAAACTTAAAAAAATTACGGAAATAACCATTTAATCCAAAAAAAACTTTGAGTGTGTTTTGTACTTTTTGGCTCTGAAAAATTAATTAAAACTTTAGTTTTAAATGTTGAAGGATATAATTTACCATTTATTATTTTGTAACCCAAAAATTCTATTTCACGCTTCCAAAAATTGCATTTCATTAAGTTCAATTGTAGTTTATACTCCGATGCAGTTTGTAAAACCAGTTTAAGTTTCTTAACAAATTCGTTTTTGGCTGGAATAATGAAGTCACCATATAAAATATTACAAAATTAATAATTATCGAAACACATTAAAGATTATTTTTGAAATGTACTCGCAGAGTTAGGCAATCCAAATGAGTTCTTTAAAAATTCATATTAACCCTCGTGTGTAACGCAAGAAGTATATTTTAGAGAACTTTCAGCAACGTCAACATGATAGAAGCCGCATTTTAAACGTTAAGTTGTAAATAATACAGAAAAATGTAATTTATCTATTCCATCATCAATAACTGGCTGAGGAAAATGTTCGCGAACTGTTTTCTTATGAAGCCACCTGTAATCAATACAAAATCCAGTGGAGTTGGCTTTTTCTTAAATAATACCACAGGTGGAGAAAAATTGGAAAAACTATAACCAATTACTCCCTTAGTTAACCATTCTTCAATTCCATCTTCAACTATTTTGTCATCAACAGATGGCAGTCGTCGAGGGCGTGGAAGAACAAATTGGTATTTCATCTGTGAAGTTAATTTTCATCTAAACATCAACGGTTTTAATTTTATTAAGAACATGTTTGTTATTATTGAATGTATTTCAGAAAACAGTGATTTTTTCCTTAATGTGACTTAAGTCAATTTCTCATTTATCGTTAACATTCACCAAACTAATTACGAAATTATCTGTTTCGTTTTTATCAATGTGTGAAACTATACTCCATTATTTTAAATTATTAAAGCAACTTGGTTTATAATGTCAGTTCCCAAAATTAAATCTAAACTTAATAGTCACGATTTGTAACATAAATATTTTTGCTAACATTTGAATAATCAGTTTCGATTTCTGCATTAAAATAAACTAGGTATTTAAAATTGATGTCATTCTTAAACTTGTCATCGAAATATCTGATGATTGTAGCAATTCAAGTGCTTTTAATTTTAACAAATAAACTCTTTTTCAAAAGGTTTCTCCGGCTTCCAATTTCAGTTAAAGTTATATTTAATACTCTAATATTTTAACATCCTTAAGAATAAAATTTGTGTGTGATCGAATATACTTGTGATTGTTCATTTAAAGATCTTCTTTTTAGATTTGTACATTCCAAAACTCTATGACCAAAATATTTGCATGGAAAAACTTTAAACCTTTAAGAACGTAATATTTGAAAAAATGTGAATGGGTGAACCACAGTTTTAAACTTTTATCATCACCATCACAATTTACAAATTTAGCATAATCATCATACTTTTATTTATTTTTATCAATAGAATAAGATCTATAATTAGAATCATGTTTTTTCTTTCATCTTATTGAAATCATACTGAACAGAATCATTTTTCCAAACTTCATAAACTTTTAAGTTTTTATTCTTCCAAGCTTTTTATATCCATATAAAACTATTTTACTTTCATGTTTATCATTACGAGCTTTAATCACATAATGTATTAAGGCAGCGCCATTTATTTTACAAGAATTATGAGGCTTTTCCATTTAAAATTAATTAATGTCAAAATTAGTTAGAATGCTTCGATCACAGATATCTCTAATGCAACATTTATTCACTTCATATGGCACACACCTACATGCTTAAGATTATCAAAATCACAAACAAAATATTCCATTATGTGATCAAATATATCAAAATATTTTAGCAGTTATATTAGAATAAATATATTAAGCTATTTCTGGTATCCAAATTGGAAACTATTATGTCTGAATAGTTATATACTAATTTAAAGTACAATATAATTTAAAGTATATATAATTTAAAAGTATATATACATATATACTGCTGAATAATAAAAATTCTTAGCACTTGATTTCTATATCAACCGATTACCCTACTTTAGAGTCACAGAGTGAATGGAATGATATTTCTGCATTATGTTCATTCTAAGCTGAATTCCTTAAAAATAAACTAAAAATAACCACTTCTTGCATCACAGATCTATCAGAGTCAAATTCAACAAGATCTTTTCAGATTCTTTTAGACTGGGACAGGGTGTTCCTCAGGGATCAGTCTTGAGCCCCACTCTCTTCTCCCTATTTTTGACAGGAGCTAAGAAAAAGAAACCGACACTTGTTGACATTGCAATCTTCGCTGATGACATTATACTCTGGAAGTCAGGCTCTAATGTGATCAACATCGAAATGGAACTCAATTGTGCTTTGGCTACAATGTGAAAGTTTCCAATGGAACACAAATTAACATTCAATCCAGCAAAATCAATAGCGACTTTTTTCACCAATAATAAACACCTATATTACTATAAACCAATGTTGTTTTTTGATTCCCAGCATCTCACTTATGAAAAACATTCTAAATATCTCGGTTTTATTCTTGACCCTGAATTCAACTGTAACAAGCATATCGACCACCTACTTTCGAAGGTTCGTAAGCGCCTTAACATTCTCAAATATCTGGCTGGCAGAGATTAAGGTGCTGATGCAAACACCCTCAGAACCATGTATATTTCCCTTATAAAACTCATTCTTGAATATGTTTATCAGATTCATTCCTGTGCATCTGAAACGAATCTTCTAAAATTAAAACGAGTACAACTAATTGCCTCGCGAATCATCTTAGGACTCAGAAATAGCTGTCCATCTTATATAGTTCTATATGAGACAAACTTACAACGATTGCACATTAGAAGAAGAGCTCTAACTTAAAATATTTTAACAAAATCCATAGCTAAGACCCGAATTATCATACTTCCTTATATTTACGCAATTGGCAAAATAATCAAAGATTGAAGAAATTCATCCCTTTTGGTTTGGCAGAATCTCGAAACCTAATATCTCGCGAGGTTGAAACTCAATCTTAAAGATCTTGTTTTGATCCCTCAGGGGAAATGCCAAGAGTCATGTTCCCCTTTGATCTGAATTCCACTGCAAGCAAGCAAGCTCACATCGGACACCATCTTAGACAATTTGCACTAGAAATTATTAATTGCATTCCCTGAGATGCAGTGCAAATGTATACCGATGGTAGTCGTACAAAAGACCGTACTGGAAGTTGAGTCTATATTAGAACCCCTCAGTCATGAAATTACGCTAAAGCAACGTAACCCTGACACGTGTTCAGTCTTCAGAAGTGAGTTGACAGCAATTTAGGTGGGACTTACTGCTATCATTTCCAGCAACTGTGGTTTTGGAGAATTTTGGATTTTATGAGACAGCCGCAGTGCACTGCAACATCACAGTGACTGGTCCTCTATAAAGGATGAAACAATTTTATCTGTTCTGCTGAAATTGAAAATGATCTCCCAAGACCATGTTGTACATCTCCAATGGATTCCATCCCATGTAAATACTAGTGGCAATGAGACCGCAGATCGACTGGCCAAAGAGGGCAGTGAGGAAGATCCACTGGTTCATCATTTACATACTAGGAACTTTACTGTAATGAAAAATCTAGACTAGATTCAATCTGGCAAATTCCACCCACACACTAATGGTACTCTGGAACATTTCTTGAAACGCTTCTAGAAATAAAATGTGACTGAAAATCTCAAACTACCTTGGCCAGATTCTTAAGTGGACACCTAAAGTGTTATCATCTGACCGTGGTACAAAAATTATCCCAATTGTAAAAAATGCTGTGACTCCAGTCTCACCGAAACATATTCTGGATTGCGTCGGACTTTTCCGGGAGGATTTATCTTCAGATGCTTTGCTAGTCATTAACTTTTTAACAATCAACACAATTTATTGGAATTGATCTGACAAATGTCAGATCGTTAAAGAAGATAAGCCAACAACAACAGACAAATGACGCATTCTCACAGTAATGAATTGAAGGATTACTGGTTCACGTGACTTCATTTGAGTAACAGATTAACTTATTACATTTCAAATTTACTGTTTACTTTGTGATATGGCATTAAAATTTATTTATTTAGTCAGACAAATTATTTTTTACAACTGTTTTCCCGAAACATTTAAACAAAATAAAATAGTAGTTTTTGTTATTTTTTGTTAACAAAAATTTATTCCATAAACAGTAATTGTATACCAGTCCAAATCTTCAACATATTTAATAATACTTTAACAATTGATATTTTTATATTCATTTCATCAGCAGTAAACCGTATGTTAAAATTGTACCGATGATTCCCAAAATGAAGCTTCTTCTGAAGTAAAGGATTCCACACCCTGATAGCACATCAGGTTTATCCAGAAGACTGCTGTCAAATTCTAGATTGTTTTGAGTGTATCCCAGCAAATTCCTAAGTTGCATTTTCCACCTGAATGCGTCAGTCAGTTTCTGCATCTCTGTCGCCACTTGGCTGGCCATCCATATAACTCCGACTATCAGGGAGGAAGAGAGAAGAAACGAAATCATTTTTCTTGCCAATCTTGACCAAGTTAGAGACTGCAATTCGTATGATATGAAAACTCCCACCAGAGAAAAACAATTACAAAAATGCGTTATACATACAAAGAAAATTGGTGTCGAAAACAATTTTTCTAATTCATATAAACTCTTTTTAACTCTATGTATTTCAGTCAAAACCGTATATTGAATTGATCTGGTAAATTCAACTTCTGTGCACTGATCAATTCTGTCATGTATTTTCTTCGTTTTGCTACAGTACATGCAACACAAGCGACAGTATAATAAGACGATTAAACTAGTGGTTGTATGAAATAAAAACATCAAAAACACAAATTTAACGTATTTTATCAAATTAAATGAAAGTAAATCCACTTGAATTCCATATGTGATGTATTTAAATTTACTTCCGAGTTCTACTTCCCTGTTAATTCTTGTTAGAGGCAAAAGAAAAGTAAGGCAAAATGCATATAAAGTCACAAGTTTCATTCTGCATCCAACAGGCATTTCTGTAATACGTTCAACACTTTGCAAGAACAGAATTAACTGTTTATTTCTTGATTTTATGGTACCAACAGAAATTAAGCTCAGGAAAACATTTATGACATATGTAAAATATATCTTCCATTTCTTTTCTGAATCGAATGCCATTAATGTAATCATAACTGCATATTCGATAGCGAAAAGTAAAGAACTGGCGACAAATACGTTTCCTAGATGTTTCTTCCATTCTTTATTTCTATATTTTTCATTTTGTGTTGTCGGTAAAAAACATTGAAATAGAAACGATTGTTCGAAACTATACTCTAGGTTCATTTCAAACTAATTAGTTGTTTTCAAAGTTTAATGTTAAAATCTTATTCATGAATGTAAGTATGTCTTTTCAAATAATTTTTAATAAAAAAGCACTTTTCTGTTTCGAAATGGTGTGAAACAAATTTTCGAAGGACGGGAAGTAAATAATGTGTTTTTCAGTTATTACTCTTTCTGATTTATTGATTGCAAGATTGATTTCTGCATGTGTTATAATAACATTAAAATGCGATGGTGAGCTGAAAGAAATAATCTATTTATTGGTTCTAAATTTTATGATTATTAAAATGAATATATTATTAGTCTATTGGAGGCAACATATGTCACATCATAATTGTCGTAAGTTTTACAATTGTTATGCGGATTTAAATGACATAGAATAACACGAATAAATTGATTTGACGACAATTTATTGACTTTTAACTATTATGAATATCGAATATACTTAAATTATTAGTCATGGAGGCAAAATATTCCATTTTATAATTATTCTAAATTTATGAAGTAATTGAATAATTTTCCTCAAAATGTGATTCATTATTGCAAATGTATTTCTAATAACAATATATACGTCTTCACTTTTATTGATTAAAAATTTAAATCTAATTATTGTGCAATATATTATATTTATAATACTGTATTCTAATGTCATACTGTATTCTCAAAAGCAATTTATTTTTGTGACCCCAAATTCATATAGGAGTAATGCGACATGCAATACTATGATAAATCTGTTGACTGGTTGACCGAGAAAGAATGAGCTGGAACTAAATTAAAAATGTTGCCAACCTTTTCAGTAAAAGAAATGAGGAAAACATTTTATTCCATTTTTTGTTTCAAAACTGAATAGAATGATGGGAGCATTTTGATAAATAACTACAGCTAATTTTTATTTAATACATTCAAAGAATTATCAATTTATTTAATGTATATATGTCAGAAAATTTCAAACTCACTAGTAATAAATTAAATTATTTTGAAACAAGAGCAAATTTTATTTAAAAAAGTTTTTAATATTACTTTATTTTAAATATACGGAATATATGAAATGTAAAACGGATCATAAGTCATAAGAAATATACAATTATATATTTATATATCTTCCATTTATAATATTTTCACTCTACTGGAAATTTTATGAAACTCATTTAATATCTATTTAATAAAAATTTAATAAAAAGAAAATTTTGAGAATCTCAAAATACCCCAAAATATTCTACTTGAACTCACCCAATTCATGACTTTATCTGACATCATTAGGTATTCCCATTCACTATTTTTTGATGGTTCTGCTTCCAACTCAATACATAATTATCGGAGATTTTCTTATGCCCAGAAGTTAAATGAATATTCTAGACTTCCTTTAAACACAGGGTAGTTTCAGTTCTCATCGTGAACAGAGATGTTTGTAAAAATTCAAAAGTAATCAGTTGTTATGTAGATCTCAACGAAATTGATATTGGAAATTAATTAATGCTTATCCTGAAAAAATAATATTTTATAAAAAATAGTCACAACATTAATATTGAACATTTGGTGTTCATTTCTTAAGGAAATGTAGAATGTAATACTAGTTGTATGTAGGAGTGATTTACTAACATGATTTAGTGGCATGCGAAATATGTTCCATTCATAAAATGCTTAAATTGCTCATTGGACGGAGTAAAATTTTAGAAGTCTTCATTGTACAAAAAATTATTCAATTTATTATACCATGTCTTCTTAAAATTGCTAGAATTTCTTTATTAATCATGTAGCACAATGAGCGAACATGCAGCTTGCATTTTTTGTGATAATTTGAATACATTGGTAACAGGAAACGTTATTTAAAAAAAAGCAAAATCTAAAATAAAATGGGTCTTTCACATAACTATTTAAAACCAGAAGGAAGAAAAGAAATTCATATAACAATAATGCATATTTTCATTTTTGATTTTTAGGACGTTAAAGAATATGTTCAATATCGAATGCTTTTCTCTCTTTTTCAGGATTTTCCGGAAGTAATGAATAATATTGTCGTTGTAAAGTGTTTAATAACATTATTGTTGTTGCCGTCTGGAATTCATTATTGAAGACTATGCATGAGAGAGGGAAAGAACAAGGGGGATGAGAGGCTCTCAAAATAAAAGCAGTGTTGTTTTGTATGAAACAAAACCGAAACTTTTTTTTATCCTACGTCGAGACAGCGGCCTTATCGGCCATAAGTCCTCTGGCAGCCCAATAAAAATTAGCCTTATTATGAAAGTTGTCGGGTAAACAGTTCAAAAGAGAAAGCGCAGGACAGCTTGTCAAATGAATAAAGTCCATAAAAGCTCCTGAAGGACACAGGGTACAGTAGGGTGAGTTGACCACGCCGATACGGCTTAAGTGTCCCTGGAGAAAGTCATGTCCAGTCAAAATTCTGAAATTGGCTGTGAAAATGGAGCGTGGAAGGCACATGGGGAGTGGACAAAACCGAAACTGGTGTGATCTACTATGGCTATAAATATTCTATATTTATATTTCAATACAGAACTTTGAAATTCAATAGGCAAGCAGCATGACTCAAGGGAGATGAAAAACGATTTCTAACCCTTTAGGTTTGGTAACCCTGTACATTATGCTGCGAGAGTCGAGAAATGTTGTTCAGAATTCGTTTTAGTTCGTTTACGGAATATGTGATTCTTATGCGAACACAAAGTTTTTCTTGAAAGTGTTCGTTTTTTGTTTATTCGCAATCCATACTGTTCGTTAACCTATAACTCGCTGTATTTTAACTCTCGAAATATAAATAAGAAGATATACAAAGAATTCTAAAACAATTATTTGGTCCTATTTGCACAATTATTAGGTTATTTTTTATATTTCTCTTCTTCCAGTTTATAAGAGTTTTTATGGCCGACAGTTAGTTATCTGGTCTTCATTCAAAAAGTTCTCGCGTTCAATTCGCATCTTGAACTCGCAGATGTTTACATTAGAATAAATTAATGATATAACTTTTTTAAACTAGAACTTTTGAAATATTGAACTCTTTAAATAAGTGAAATTACTGTGTCTATAAATACTATGAAATCTGATTATTCTACTCTGCTGAGCAAACTACTCGAATTTGACTAATTTTAGAAGAAATGATTAGTAGGAAAAACACAAGCCAACTTTATGGCTTAATATTTGATTATTGAACAAATAAATAATCAAATTTTAAGCCATAAATTTATTTTTACTTATTTTATGAACCAATTTTGTCTTTAGGCTGCATAATTTATCGTATTAATTACATCAAATAACAGGTAATCAGACGGACCAACACATGTCTCTCCCGACTATCCAGTGGTCATTTGAAAGTTCTTACATTTTCTAGGGGTTGTAAGAGGTCCCAAATGCCGTCAGGAACAGGCATCACCTTTTGGACTGCCTTAAACTAGACTGGGAGGATGTCCACTCTTGTCCTCTTTTTGTACCGGACTTCGTTAATGTATTCAGTTTCATTGATCTGGTCTGACACCTTCAGAGCAGAGGGGAGATCAGAAACAACATCAAATAAAACGTTAAATGAATCTGTTTATCTCAGTATTCCTCTTTCGGACATAATTAAACGTTACGAATTGTATACTTCAAAACATTTTGAAACAATATTAAATAAAAACATACTATGTGAATTCTAAAATTAACCAGTATTCGACTCAACAGTTTATATTTGAAGTAAAATATGTAAATTTTTTCATGAACAATATACTTTATTGACTAATCTATACAAACAATCTAATTCACATTTCTGCAGCACATGAATTCCAAGAAAAGCTACTATAAATACAAAATTTCGCTGTTAAGAGTTCATTCATATAAATGCATCATGTCTTATTTTCATTTCGTAGTGAGATCAGGTGGACAAAATGATACTTTATGACACTTATTGGCATGATACTGTATGAAACATTGTGACACAAATTATCTGAAGATTCACAACTCTGTCTTTTCAATTCTTTGAAAAGAATTTGTAATTTACTCTTTCAAATAGATCAACAGAATCCCATCTTGGAATATGTGATTCAACGTGATTGAATAATTAAAAAACGATCCATTCTGAAAACTATCATAACTCCCATTGCTTGATATTTCTAATTGTGAGTAAGCGTAACTGCATCTGGTGCTTAAGCGGCTTCTAAGAGCATCGGAAGTTGGCGAATAGCAGAATGTCCTTTCCTTTTCTTCGAAAGCTTCGTCGCTCTGTCTCTACAAAACAAGGAAATTTGAAGTATATTAATTGAAGGAAATGAAATTAATCTTTCCGTACTAGAGCCTTCTGTACTCGCAATGTTTTCCATCCACGTCTGCTTCTGCGTGACTGCCTTTCTAAAGAGGATAAAGAAAATACAAATAATAATTTGACTCGTATGTTTATATTCATTTCAATAAAAGTAAGCTGTAAGTTAATATTGTACCAATAATTCCTAAAATAAATCTTCTCCTAAAATAAATTATTTCACATCCTGACAGCACATCAGGCTTATCTAAGAATCTGCTATCGAATTCGCGATTATTTTGAGCACAGCGAGACAACATTTTCAGTTCCATTTTTCTCTTGAAAGTATCGGTCAAACTCTTCATCTCTATTCCTACCTGGCTAGCTATCCATATAGTCCCAATTATTAGTGTAATCGAAAACAGAAAGGTAAATATTAAACTTGCCAATTTCAGCCAAGTTACGAACTTAAATTTATATGTAAAGAAAGTACCCACCATAGAAAAACAATTGGAATAATGCGTAACACATACAAAGAAAATAGAAGTTGAAAACAACTCCTCTAACTGATTTACGCTTTTCTGAATTCTATATTTTTCAATCAGAAGTCTGTGTTGGATTGACCTCGTAAATGCGTTTTCAGTACATTGGTTGACCATGCTTTTTATTTCCTTCAATTTCTTACAATACATATAGCATAAGCGGCTGTATAATAAAGAAATTAAACTGGTGCACGTTTGAAATAAAAATGTTAAGCATGCAATTTTAATATATTTTATAATGTTAAATGAAAATAAATTTATTCGATAACCATAAGTGATGTATTTAAATTTCCGTTCTAATTCTTCTTCAGCATTAATTCTCAATAAAGGTGAAACAAAAGTAATGAATAATGCATAGAAATGAACTAATTTCATTCTGTATCCAACTGACATTTTTGTAACCCGTTCAACGCTTTTTAAATACGACGCCATTCGTTTTTTTCTCGATTTAATAACAATAAATGAAATTAGACTTAGAACACAGTTTATCGCATTCACAAAATGTACTTTCCATTTATTTTCTGATTCGAAAACGTATATGAAGGCCGTTACTGTATAATCAGTTACAACAAGTAAAGCACAAGCTACCAAGATGTGAACGAGATATTTCTTCAAGAGTACATTTCTGTCTTTCTCATTTTGTAGACTTAATAAGAAATATTTGAACAGGAAGGATTCCTCAAAACTGTGTTGAGGAGGCATTTTACGGTGTACAGTTAACACAATTAATATACCATCCTCTTATGAGAAATTTGACTTAATATGTTTCTGAATATCTCATAAATTTAAAAACACTTAAAACCTGGATTATCTCTTAAAGCATTTATATTGTATAAAAATACAGTCAAGACCTCTTTTGCCAACTGTGCAACACACCAGAGGAAATGAGCCTGAACCATCTGAGTCGTTGTTCTGCACTGAACTCAAGACATTTGTAGACAGATACTCCAGACACAGATAACTGTTATTGTAGACAGATAACTGTTCATCGGCACGCGATGAACAGTTGATGCATGTACTGTGGATTCAGTTTTGTAACCTGAGTTCCTGTGACTTTTGTTCTTTATTCTAGTTTTAATGTTTGTTATTCTGACTAACAGTTATTCTTATTATAATCTGTCATTAGAAACGAAAAAAATCAGTTAAACTGTTTTTAATTTATAAAAGGATGAATTAATTCCCTAACTACGTAATATTCAAAAAAACATTTCTGTTTACTTTTTTTAATGAAAATCAATTTTTTAATTACTAAATTGTTTTCTTAAAATAAAATAACATTGAAAAGAGCATCTGGACTAAGGCGAAAAATTCAATTTATTGATTATAAATTTTTTGATTCTAAAACTAATATGCAAAATGAAAGAAAGGGCATACACCTTCTTGAAACTTACTCCAAACTCAAAAAAGCGAAGAAGCTGTTAGTTCTTATTAATATTGATCCAATATGAATTAATTTAAATGATTTAAACTGGAATATTATATCTCTATGAAAGGGATATTTTAGCTATTGATAACAATCATATGAATTAAATGGCATTGAATGCTGGAATGGTATACGCTTAAAGTTTAATTTTATTACATTGAAATAACGTTGTGCAAATTCTGACACTGGTTTTCTTAAGATCTTAAAGTGATGTTCATCGTACACGTGATGTTTGAAGTGATGTTCATCGTGTTAAAGTGCATTCATTGTTAAAGAGATGTTCATGCACATTATAACTATAAACAGGAACAAAGATTTTGAATTGTATTTTGGTTTAATATTTTTAAGGATATAAAAGTAATATCTTCCAGCTTAACAAATCCAAAATGAATATAGTTTTAAATATTTCCTACATATAGCTGTAAATGAGCGCTTAAAATTTGTCGTTAAAATAAAAAAGGAATTAATTAAATGATAAGTCTCCAATAAATGAATCATCATAGAATTCTAAAGAAATTAATGAATCGTAAATATTATTTTATTATTACTCAAATCTTCAAAAGTGTATTTTCTGCAAACACATTCCATTAGATATTTTTTACTTCATGTATAATTCCATGATACGTAAATGATTATAAGTAATCTGCAATAAAACCTTCTCTTCTATGACTTGAAATGAACCTTTAAATCTGGAATAAATATTTCCTTTTCACACGCATATATAAATTAAAACTGTTACCTCAAAGTTGTGTGTGTTTGTGTGTGTCATAATTAGGAATGGCAGTCATTTACAAGCCCCTTTTATATTAAATATCATTCATATTTTTATTAAAAAAATTAATGTTTCATATTTTGGCATGCTATTTTGTTTCTCATTGATTATTTACATTCTATCATGTTTTTTGGACAAAGTTGTAGGTACATATAATTGATGGTAAAATAGTGTTCCCTGTTAATTTTCCCTGTTATTGATAGACTAGTTGTAAAATTGACTATTGCAATACCCACATTTGATCCCTGCTTGGAAGCATCTGTAAATATCAACGTATTTGTCTGCCATAATGACTCACAAACTTGGTGAAATAGCTTACTAATTATATCTTTTGGCAATGATTTAGTCTGAAAAGGGAGACTCGAGGAATAAATTGAGATTTTTTTTGACATTTCTGGCCAGTCTATTGGGACTTTTAATATGCACGAGGTATTTATTCCTTGTTGCTCGAGCCACAATTTGGCTTTAATGGCTAGAGGATGATTACGATTAACTCGATTATAAGTTAGCTTTTCCCAAGCTAAAGCACAGGGGGATAGTGATGACTTGCTTAAATTCCGAATGTAAAAGTTTAAGGAGAGCATTTCATGTCTAGAGTGAAGAGAAGTTTCTCCTGCTTCTTGTAGAACTATAGGTATGGGGGTCCACTTGGGAAGACCTGTGGCAATTCTTAGGGCAGTGTGATATATAGTTTCAAGGATTTTGCGATCTGTTGTGCATGCTGAACTAAATATATGACAGCCATAATCCAGACTGGAGACAATAAATGATTTTACGATTTGTAGAAGATGAGCAGTACGAGCACCCCATCTATTGCCTGCGATACCTTTTAAAGCATTCAACTTTTTTAATATAGCTTTTCTCTTTTCCTGAAAATGATGACGGAAAGATAAATTGTGTGAAAAATGTAATCCCAAAATTCGAACATTTTTACTCCAGGAAATAGGATGATTGTTGATGAACAAGTTGAAATTAGGTTGTTGTCGTTTTGAAGAAAAGTTGATCATAGAACATTTTTGTGGGTCTATCGATAACTTCCATTCGTGACACCAATTTTGTAATATTCCAAGTGCAGATGTTAGTTTCTGCTGAAGTTTTCCCAAATTAACAGATTCATATAGTAGAAATATATCATCAGCGTACATGAAGCATTTGATGTCAGGGGGAAGGATATCGTAGAGGTCTGCCATAAACACTGAGAACAGGAAAGGTGATAACACGCTCCCTTGTGGAACTCCCCTATATGATGTGGCTGGTGAAGATAGCTTATTTCTCCACTTTACTTGAAAATAGCGAGTTGTAATGAGCTGTTGAATCCACAAAGCAGCATTTCCTTTGATGTTTGCTTGAAGTAATTTATAAACTAGGCCATCTGGCCAAACTGAATCATAGGCCTGGGAAATATCCACTGCAACCAAAACAACAAATTTTCTAGAGGATCTGGCAGAAATTATGTGATGATGAATGATGGATAAAATACTGTCACAACCTCGATGTGGCAGAAATCCGTGGTGATTGGGATGAAAGAAAGATTTGGTTGATGTATGGTCAATAAATCTCTTCAAAATCATTCTTTCCATTAATTTACACATGACACTAGTCAGAGATATAGGACGGTACGATGCCACAAGATTGGCCATCTTTCCCGGTTTTAAAATTGGAATGACGATAGAGGATTTCCATATTTCTGGTACAATACCTGTAAGCCACGATTTATTTATCAGGGAGAGGAGGTAGTCTAGGTTGGTAGTAGTAATTCCTTTTAGTATTTTGCAGATATCTTATCAGGACCTACAGACGAATTTTTGCTTCTGGCCAAAGCTTCTTGTAGTTCAGATGCATTAAAGGGTTTATTGTAAGAGAAATCCTCACTTGTACTTAAATCCAGTGGAATAACCTCTAAAATTGGTGAACGAGTGTAGAAGTCTGTAAACATATTAGCTTGATGGGTAGGATCTGTCACTGGAGAATTGTTATGTAATAGGATCATATGTGAGGTTGGAGATACTGTAACTCTATTTTGGAGATTTTTTAATAAATTAAAATATTTTTTGATGTTCCAGCTGAAATTATTATTTCGTCCCAATATTTTCGTGAGAGATATATGAGTAGTCAATGTAGTTCTGCTGCAGTTCTTTTATATGCCATCCAAACGTACTTATCACATGCGTTTTTGGCTTTACGCCAAAGACGTCTTTTTTGGCCCAGGAGATAACCACATCTAGAAGACCACCATGGAGGATAAGGTTTACTTGGCATTTTCTGCCATCTTCGAAACTTGTGAAGTTTATTTATGCAGAGATGATTGAATTGTTCAATAGAATGAAGATTAGAAATTTCATGATCAGTATTGATGGAAGCAAAGAATTCTGACCACAGGATACGTGATCTGTTTGGTATATGGTAATCAATATCTCCTATAGCTATGCTAGTTTTAGATGATAAATGATCACTTCCAAAACAATCTGGGTGAACTTCTATTTGACTTAGGTGATAAATGTCTGGTGATACAAAGGTGAAATCGATGAGTGAAGGTTTATGATGTGGGCCGTAATGTGTTGGAATTTCAGAGTTCAGGAGGCAGCAATTCTCTTCCTGAATCCATTCAAGAAGGTCATTTGCCCTTGATGAAGTAGAACAGCTTCCTAATGATGTATGTCTAATATTGAAATCTCCTATGATGATGTAAGGAGGCTGAATTCCTTGAATTATGCTATGAAGCCACTCTGAAGAAAATTTGCCTGGAGGAATGTAAACATTAATAATAGTTATTGTAGTTGTTGCCACTGTGATCTTGACTGCTAAGAGTTCTCTGCCATCATCTGAGGGACGGATAGGAGAAAATTGCCTTGTTGGAATGTTTTTATTTACTGCTAGGAGAAGGCCGCCACCTCGGCTATCTTCTTAACCTTGACGAAAGATTATTTTGTTAAATAAAGATATCTTGTCAACTCTTTTTAACCACGTTTCTTGTATTGCAATAATGTCTGCAGAGTTAAAATAATGAAGTTTCATGTATGGGCGCTTATTGAGAACACTACGAGCATTCCACGAAATTAATGAGAACATGAAAAAAGTTACAATTATTATGATTACTGTTTGACTTCTACGGACTGATGCACCCAGGATAGTAGTTGCGTTCCATCTGTTAGGAAATTTTATTACTTCCCTTTCTGAATTTTGCATTTTCAATTATTTCTGACTGCTCTTCAGAAGAGTTACCAAAATTAAATACACTATTCACAGGTAAAATTGGATTGAACTGAATGTCACTATTACTAGGGTTTGATGATTGCTTTTGGATTCGACTACTTTTCCGAGTTTTCCTTCTAGCAGGGGATGACGAGAGACTTCTAGTTTCAAATATTTTGCTTACAGTTTCTTCAAATGTTTAGAAAATAGTATTAAGAATTGTTTCTTGTTGGGTTTGAATAGCTAAAATTTTTTTGTCTACTGACTCTTCAAATTTTGTAAGTATTGAGGTGACAATATCATTTATTTTTGCATGAGTAATTTCTGATGGTTGATTAGACTTTACAATAGTAGCAAAACTGGTTTTAGAGCTTTTAAATTGTCTTCTTGCTTCAATAAAAGATAAATGGTTTATTGCCTTAAATTTTAAAAACCGAGTTTCTTCTTCACGAGCTGAACATGAAGGATCATCTGACGCGTGAGATCCTTTGCAGTTTACACAATATGGGACTTTAGTTGAACAAGGATCATTATTGTGATGTGAGCCACAGAGTCTGCATAAAGCTGTTTGTACTTTACATGTTTTTGTTGCATGTGTAAATTTAAAACAAATTCCACATTGACGAACTTTATCCACAAAAATCTTTATGTTTACAATAGATAAAAATACTTTAATTTGAGACGGGATTTTATGTCCGTAGACTCTTACCAAGATAGTTTCTGAAAGTTCTGAAGATCCCTTTTTATTGAAACGTCGTATTTGAGATACAATAAGGCCGTTATTTTCAATTTCTAATGCTAGATTTTCTAGACTTTCGTCCACTGATATGAAAGGGATAATAAATTTCGTAGTGTATTGTTCAATTTGTATTTGGGGAGTCACAGGAACATTTAATACTGTTTCGATTTTACAAATTTCTGTTGCTGTTTTATAATTTGTAGCGATAATTAGTTTTCCGTTTCTGGTATGTCTCACTTCTTCAATCCCATTTTTGTTGGAAATAGCATTTAATAGTTCAGATTTTAACTGTGAAGGCCTCTTAGGAACTGAGGCATATCCTGCTGTAGGACACAAAAACACTATGAAGTTTGAAATTCCGGCTTCTGAAGCTAATTGTATAGCTAGAGGTGTATTATCATCATAGTCTAATATAGAGTTCGATGAATGTTTTGGTATGCGATATTCACATTCAATAGGTGGTATTTCGTCTTGTAAGTCTGTCATTTTGAATTTAACATCTTGTACGTACTTGAGGAAATAAACTATAGAACTACTTGAACTAGAAACTAATAAAATAATTAATCTTATAGGAATTCCCGAATTCCTCTAAACTTAAATAATTTAAAATAAATTGCTTGAGTTCTTCTCAATGCGAATAAAGTTCGAAGAAGTATGTACGTACTGTTAAGAGTTTGCAACTTTTTCTCCACACAACCTACCTAAACTGCAATTCTAACCACAAGTAAAGTTAGTAATCCGTAAGACTCCTAAAATCCAAAGCTATAGTTTTGTAAGTATGGATGATAGTCCTCACACAGCAGCTATTTGGGCAAGACCCACCAAACAGCCATTGCCTGAAGCACAGAAATTAAAGACGGCAATTTGCTCTTTAAAGGAATTTATAGAACCGTTTAATAACTAAAATAAACCGAATCCACTGAGCAGGTAATCTTAAGAAGTAAAGTATTAAGGAGAAATATTAGTCTGAAACTCTATTCTAGATTAATAATTGCAGTATTTGTAAGCCATTCCTTTTGAATCTCAAGTCTATTGCCTTGCTTACGCCAACATGAAAATGTTTCTTTTAATTAATATTGCTGAAATAATAAAAAACAGATTTGTAAATCATGTGCTCAAAAAATTCATTGATTTTCTTAAAATTGGTTTTTTTGTTTTAAATAAGTATATAGTTTAAAAAACGTTGAAACCTAAATTTCAATTTTTATAAATGATATTAAATTTTCATAGGATGATTGAAGAAGAGAAGTTTTCAGAGAAATTTCTTCTCAAACTTTTTGTTAACATTTTAAAAAAAGAAACAAAAATAAGTGCAAATAATTTTTTCTCTATTTTCATAAATATCTTTTTTTAGTTTAAAAAATTTAATTATTGATTATTTAAAAAAAATTATATTTTTCCATTTGGAGTGGATAAATAGATAAATTTTGGATGATAAATCGTGGAGATAAATTTATAAATTTTATGTCTCCTTAATAATCTAGTTTTATAAAAGTAATTAAAAATAAAACGTTATTTAATTTAACTATTTTTACAGTTTTCGAAGATCAAAATATGCTTAAAACAACATTTTCCTTTAATTTTAATTCTAATAAAATTTGTTTTTCAATTTTATAATTTTTTTATCCTATTAGTTTTAAATGATAAAAAAACATTTTAATAGATTTTGAAAATTCAGAATGATAAGTTATTATCTTTTGATTTCCGGTTATACATAACTAACAAAGTCTTCGGTATTTGTTAGATGAAATAGATATTTAATATTATTGGCAATGATAGTAAATATTTAAAAATAATATAATGAAATACATTGTTTTCAAATTTAAATTACAAAATAATATTCATTTCACTCAAAATATCGTAGTTAATAAATTTAATTTTAAAGGCTTTTCTGTTACAGTTTTAGATAAAGATTTCCGCCTGTGAAAATTATAAAACATACAATTTAATGTCATCAAAGTCAATATGAAGATTGTGACATGAAATTAAATTCTGTTATTCTTATTCATAAGGTTTCATGTCTATAAAATATATCACTATCAAGCTAAATATCACAGAAATTGGATAACGAGATGTTTGGGGCAATTCAATATTCAATTTTTTAAAATTTGTCACCTGTATTAAATTTTTCCCAAATATCACTTAATTGAAGTAAAATTTGTAAGAAAAACATCAAAAGTTATTTTTAAAAGCCAAGTCTCTTTCGCTTACTTTCACTATTAATTTTATTGATTCATTAATTTAATTACATAAAGTCACTCACTCTTACTATACATTTTATAAACTATGAGGTTCAAATTACAATTTTCTTTAAATTTATATTATTGTTTGATGTGAAATTAGAAAAAAATGATTCTTATAATGATTAAAGTTAAAATTATTTCCTTTGTTCAAATTTATAATCTTTAATATTGTTTTGAAAAAATCAATTTGACTTTTTACACTAGTTCTAAAAATTTTAGTGACTAGTTCAAAATCCAAATAATATTTTACGCTGAAATTCATCACTGCATAAAATACTTCTATTTTTTGCATTATAAGCATACAAAGGTACATTTCGTTCTTCATTCGTTAATTTAAAATTAGTTTCCTTCAAAAGTTTTCTATCTAATCTAACCAGTAGAGTTCGTATTCTAAAATTGACTATTATTTAATCTAAACTCTAAAATGTATGCTATTAATGCTTCACACACACAAAAAAAACATGTTCTCAAATTTTCATAATATTATATTCCATAGTCTGAATATTAAGTAAATTCCAACTCTTTTAATTTTTTATAATTATTAAATGGTTCTGACATTAAAATTCAATTACTAAATTGTTTAAAGCGATATTAATGATCTGATAGAAAACTTATTATATTGCATTGATAAATTTAATAAGCTTAAAAAGAAAAAATTATTAAAGTTTTGCTACTTAATAATAATATTAGTAATGTAAAAGTTTTAAAACCATAATAATAATTTTTTGAAGCAAAAACATAAGCGTATTCAATAAATAAATCTGCTAACATATCATTTTTTTTCCAAAATGAATCTTACACTAAGAACTTAGTACTAAGAACTGTATTAAGCTTTATTTTTATTTATCACACTTAACCAAGTCAAGCAGATAAACATAATTGATAGTTAATCTGGAGTAAACCATAAATATAGATATATTTGCTTCAGGAAATAATTGTTAAGACACCGTTAAAAGATTATAGCATTTCAGTAAAAATCTGTTTTCGTTTGTATCATAAATAACAATCACGTGATTATGATATGCACATGCGCATGCTTTAGTTAAATATAATTATTATGATGTGATTTACAAATGTAATGTCTTTTGTTTAAGAACAATCACTAATTACGTAAATGGAAGATAAAAAATTTGTTTCCATGCATTTTTGATTTTGAAAATTTCCGATTTCCTCTAAAAACGAAATATTCCCTTTCGTCTTCTGATTTCTTCGAAAATCATTTTTGAATACAAATGTCTGTAATCGTCTCGGTTTTTCCCTCTTCCTGTGCCACCATTCGTCGTGTGACGAGTGTCCCAACAATTAATATCACTGTCTAAATGTTCTGATGATCATTGTTTCATTTTTTTTTGTTGTTGGAATGAAAATAGAAAGTCATCCATTTGCTTTCTGTATTGAAATCCTCGCATAATTAAAGTGTTTTAAAATGCATACTTTTTGTATATTTGGAAACTTTATCAAAATAAAAATTTAATAAAACTCTTTTCCAATACTGATTTCTTTTTACTTAATAGTTCAGTATCAAGATTTGTCTTTGAGATCTTTATCGAAGTGGCAATAACTGCTTAAATATATGCAATTTTTGCTTGACCATGGAATCCTTCAATATCGCAAAAATTCAACAACATAAAAGTTAAATAATACATTTGTGCTTACTAATGTATGCTTCTATTTAAGAAATCCAAACATTTTTAAAGAATTTAATGAAAAAACAATAAACAGACCTTTTCTAAAATTTTATAAGACACTACTGAGAATATAACAAAACCCTAACCTATTATAACTCTTTATAACCATTAACTTTCAAAATCCATTCAGTTTTTAATATTGAAAGGAAGCAATCTTTTCTTATGTATCCATGTATTGCATTTTTTATCCATACATTGCTATCTGCTACTAACTTCAGAATATGAAAAAAGTACCAATGGAGAGCTTTGTTCACTTAAATGGGGGGGGGTAATAGTAAAAGTTATAATGAGGTCTAAGACAAAAGTCAAATCTGGGAAGATATTTTCTCTCTTGATACTAAGATTTGTTCATTTCACGTCGAGTTTATTTGTAGCTATAAGCACAGAATTTACAAATTTGATTATTTATTACTACAGAAATTCAAGTTTATGGAAAGTTCTTCACTGTAGATAAAATTATTAAATATATTTGGTAATTTTTTGCAGTTTACCTTCAACTTAAAACTTTAAATTTTGCTGTTGAGTTACTTTTGAATTTTTACCATAAAAATATTTTTTTTCCAATGGCGGGCACACTTGGGTGACTAATCCTAATCCACAATAAGGCCAGAAACTGCTACTCATATATCGTTACCAAACGGGTACCTGTGAACCAAGTCACGGAGGCGAGTAGCGTTGCCCATGCCATACCACCACAAACCCGTTTATAGGGTGGGCCACAATCATACAGCATTACAGAAGAGAGGACAGAGAAACACAGAGAGAACAGAGAAGGAAAGAAACATCTATGCCCGAACCGGGATTCGAACCCGGGACCCACAGCAAAGGATTCAAGAACGCTAACCACTCAGCCATCGGTCGGCACCATGAAAATATATTAAAAATAAAAAGAGTACATCACAGAGGAAGCTGTTAAAATATTTTTCACCCTTTTCAGTAACCTCGAAGATCTATATAGGTGAAGATGATAAAATAGGTGAAGAATTTACAATCAAGGACAGAGAAAAAGAGTGATTGATTTAATGTACAATTAATCCCCATTAGAGCTGTAAATAACGCCGTCCAACAAATGGATGTGAGCCAAAGTACACATTTATTCAATGTGCGAAATTATTGAGTTTTAGAAATGGTTCTAGTGGGGGATTGTGAAATATACTGAAAAGAATGAAAAGAAAACGAAAGTTATGCTTATACATTCTTATATTTTTAAAGCAAAATATACTAAATTTTAACTCTATCTGTTGATTTTGTCATTTGTAAGTTGTATTTTATTAATATTATATAATGCGATATAAAAAGAAAATAAAGATTGAGCATCTTTGAATAGTTCCCAATGGGCAGGGGATAGAAACTTGTTTATCCACTAAAATCTTAATAATCACATTGATTTTAGGTAAAGGACTAAGCGAATTTCTTTTTACGATGAAATCTCAATTCTTAAAATGTTTTAACATAACATTACTAGAAGCGGAATTACTATACAGGTTTTACGTGCTTTTTTAATGTGCATTGAAAAATTTGTTCTGTTGCCAAAAATTGCGATAACAGAAGACTATATGAAGTAAAGAATAAAACAGAGTCACGCCTATTGAACCTATCATGAGAACAATCCATAATTACAAAGGTCTATATTTTCTCTACAGTAAATACCTCATTCTAGTCTTTCTTCTAGATTTATCCCTCCATCCCCCTGCCACTCCGGCAGCTGTGTGTGTCATCCATTCCTCTTCTCCCTCCCATCCATCCACGTTGAGTTATGGTGCTCGCCGGCTTTGCTTTCCTCTCCTCGGATACTCTCTTCAATTGATATAGGTATCCAACAAGAACTGCATCATTGTATTCTACACATTTTTTTAACTGGTTTTTCATTCTAACAAATTCGTTCTAACTTTTCTAAATCATGTTTCGATATCCTAAATAAATACTTTTGGATCAGCTTTCTGAGAACTTCTTCGGTTTCAAAAAAATTGAATAATGGAAAAATATGTGTAAAATACAATTTATTTACTTATTCTTTATGATAAAATAAAATAGGTTTTTGACCTAACATTTATTCACTTTTGTGTGTGTATTAACTTCTGTACTTTAAGTGTGCATGTTAGATATAAAAAATTATTCATTTACCAATTTAAGTGTTCATTCAATTTTTTTTGTATTAACCTGATATTATATATATATATATATATATATATATATATATATATATATATATATATATATATATATATATATATATATATATATATATATATATATATATATATATATATATATATATATATATATATATATATATGTATACATATATATGTATATATATATATATATATATATATATATATATATATATATATATATATATATATATATATATATTTATACATATATATATATATATATATATATATATATATATATATATATATATATATATATATATATATATATATATATATATATATATTAAAGCAATTTAAAATTTGGGATGAATTTAAATTGATAAAAATTCAACTTCCATTATTATTACACATTTTAAATAAAAAACAGGTACAAAACATTCCTAAAATTATCTCTCTCCTACATCAAAATCTATTTCTTAAGCTACATTAGTTAAAAGCATTTTAAATTTAATTCTTATGAATGAAAAAATGTTGTTTGATTCTCGATAAAAGAAAAATAGAGTTTTATATTCAATTAAATATGAATATTAAAATAATTAATGAGACTAATCACTATTGCTAGCCTATAGTTCATTTATGTTGCATGATAAAATTAGCCTTACTAAATTAAATATTGAAATAATTTTGAGAATTGATTTTGTCATCCAGAATTTGTTTAATTCCACAGTATTTTAAACCAATATATTGAGAATAAATTTATTGTTTTCTGTTATATTCCGAGTCAGGAATTTAATATTCCATTCAATTTTAACATAATTAAATTTACACGCCATGATTAAATTCATAATTTTTCTACAAACGTATGCTCTATCAGTAGTATTTCTTATTTATTCTTTACACCAAAATATTTAATTTATAAATAATTTTCTATCTTTACGATATTTATTGCTTATGATATTTCCAAGATTTGAATTTACTTAAAAACATTTACGCTTGCGCTTTTCTGCATTTTTTCCAGCTAGGTGTCAATGAAAATGTTAACGGAATTATCTTAAGTATCATGGTAATTTATTAAAATACCTCCTCCAATTCATTAGAAAAAAATAAGCTTTGCTTCGACAGAAAACGGCTAAAATTCGGATAAATGTTAATAGATAAAAAAATTAAAATCATTAGACAATTATTTTTGAGAAAATCAATAAGAAAATTTATATTGAATGTTAAAATATATACATTACATTTAATTGCAATTTATATCTTACAAATCCGTCAGTATTTTCAAATATGATGATAAACATCAATGACACGTTCAGAAAATTCAGCTGTATTCGCGTATAATTATTATTTCAATAATAATATCCCAACTCGTTAATTATACTTTGAGTAAGTATCATTAAACATGACGTAGACAGCTATATTCTCGGTACATTAAATTTACTACATCGGGAAGAAATCCCCAAAGCCAAAATTAAATTCATTGAAAAATATGTAAACAAAAAAAATTTTTTTTAAAAATTAGGAAACAAATAGATCGTGAAACATCAGTACTCAAAATTTTTTAACTCTGATTACAATACTGGTGTTTATAGGTTTCTACAAACAGCGGTATAATGATGTGCACAGATGAATTCAACACATACATTTATAACCGCGATGAATTAAAATTTCAAAAAATCACTGTTCTCTTTCTTCCAAAAACAGAAACATATAGAAACAGAGGTAAACATTTCTTCTTCATATCCATGGCAACATAGCAGCCGTTTACTAGGCAAAAACATTTATATTCTATTTATATATGAGGGACGGCTGTCCATCTTGTCAAGGGGTCAGTGTACCCGACAGTGGATAGGGAGTCCTGAGTTCGAATCCCAGTTCGGGCATGGATGTAATTTCTCTCTCTGTCTATCCTGTCTTTGTATGAATGGGTTGTGAAGGGTTGCATACCCTATAAACGGGTGCCTATGGCGTGTGTGTACTGAGGCAATCGGACTCCACATCGAATTATGGTTCAGTTGGAAAAGTGGAGCAGCGCACCCCATAATGCCACCCTAACTGGCACAAGACAACAACATCAAATGAGGAATTTCTGCAAAATTTCTTAATTTAAACAAACTTATTTGGCATCATATAATGGATGGCATAACAGCAGTACATTTTTTAATGATTTTGAATCCTGCTATTAGCTTATGTGAGCAAAAAGTAATATTTGAGAAGCAAACAACCCATAAAACTGACAAATATTATCACCAATAAATGCGCACGTAGGCAGAAAACGAAATATTTATCTCCCGGCTGCCAATAGCTGCCCTCAACTCCAAAGAACCTCTTCTAATGAATGAACAATCCACGGGTTGTGAATTTGATAATAACACTTCTTCTGGGAATGATATATATATATATATATACATATATATATATATATATATATATATATATATATATATATAAATATATATATACATATATATATATATATATATATATACATATATATATATATATATATATATTATATATATATATATATATATATATATATATATATATATATATATATATATATATATATATATATATATATATATATATATATATATATATATATATATATATATATATATATATATATATATATATATATATATATATATATATATATATATATATATATATATATATATATATATATATATATATATATATATATATATATATATATATATATATATATATATATATATATATATATATATATATATATATATATATATATATATATATATATATATATATATATATATATATATATATATATATATATATATATATATATATATATATATATATATATATATATATATACAAGGTGATCTTTTTCAAAATGACAGTGTTTGGAGCGCCCTGTAGCGCTATCTCATAGCCAAAATGACATCAAATTGGTATTTAGACTAATCAAGATATGGGGGGAAAAATTCCGTAAAAAAAAATTAGTTCCAAAAGTATCCGTTAGGGTACTTTGTGGCACTGCTTTAGCTCACAATAACGAGAATTAGCATAAAAAACGGGTTTCAAAGAAAAATGCAAATGTTGTGTAATGACAGTGCCAGCAATAGGGGCTATAAAAGCAAGTAGTAGACAGCTCCGACAAATAATCTCAGCTGAAGTAAATGAGCTCCAGTGGCCATGCCTCTCACGTTACCGGAACGTACGCTTATGTAGGTGGAGTATCAAATTTGTCTATTCTAAATGAAAACATAACGAAGACAGTGCGGAATATTCCTCGTGATATGTTACGTACGGCAGTGGAGAACGTTGTGCACACAATGCACGGTGTTATTTCTGAGAACGGTGCTCGCATTGAATGTGGTCTAACTCCTCACCGGGGAAGTTAATGTAATAAATAAACATTAATAATTTAGCTGCATGATTGTATGTATTAGTATTTTCCTTTTTTCACATTTTATACATTGTAAAGCCCCACAAAATGCCCTAGCGGTAAATTTTGGAACTAAAATTTTTTTTACGGAATCGTTTTTTCCGTGTCTTGATTAGTCTAAATACCAAGTTTGACGCCATTTCGGCTATTAGATCACGCTACAGGATGCCCAAACACTGTCACTTTAAAAAAGATATATACTCTGTATATATATACTTGTACCCTGTATATATATATTTGTACTAATAATTAATGTAAATATATAAGGGAATTTCACGTGTTATTATTTCAAGAAACTGTATTAATAGTGCTGTGCGAGATTATACATTAACTTTTATGTATTCATTTAATTCTATTATTTAACTCACACATTGTTTATGATAAAAATGCTTTTTAATTCTAATACCGGATATTTCAGGCATTATTTTATTTCGTCAAAAGGGACTAAGGAAGCATATATAATTGAAAATTGAATGGAATATATTTTAAAAGAAAGTGTCTGCGTTTGAATTCAATAGAATACTTTTTAATAATTAAAATATTTTAAGATTTTGATTTTTCAAAAACAAAGTATTATATTTTATTTTATATTTCTTATAAAGATCAGGAAGATTTTTCAATTTAGAGAATAATTACCTTTGTTACAATAACATACCAAAAATTAACAAAATGTTAGTTTAATTATTATGATGAATACTACTTATATTTTTTAACAATTTATATTGTTTTTCTTATATAGTATTATAATTATGAAATATTTTTAGTTAAATATTTTAACTTATCTCTTATATCTGTGTACCACAAACAAATTTAAAATACTTTTTTATATTTTAATATTTCATTTTTATTCGTTTACTAACAAATATAAAATGAAAAAAAATGAAAAGCACATAACTTTCGATGAATAAAGAATAATTATAACAAAAATATATTATTTTTATTTTAACTAAAAAATAGACAGTTTTAATATTAATAAGTTTTATACTTGTAAAAGTAACATATAAGAATTTACATTTTTAATGGTCTAAAATAATTTTAAAATGATTTTCAAATCTACTCAAACTCTCAAAACAAACAAAATCTTCTCAAACACTACTCAGGAAATAACAAATTTACATAAAATAATTAACACATATGCAATTTATGTAATTGCTTTTGATGACGTTTCTTAAAATATAATAACAAAGATAAAAGAAAATGTATAAATTTTTAACTACTTGTAACAAATACCTGAATAAACTTCATGAAATAAATCCTTTTTTATTTCATTTTATAAAAGTTAAAGGTTCCGAAGCGATAATTTAAAATTATTTATCAGGAAATAATCTACGATACTCAAATGAAATAATGCACTAATTGATTTCAACCCATTTTTTAATGAAGCAAGAAGAAATCCCCGAATCTCCATTATCAAGTATTATAAAATCCAAACATTACGAAATAAAACTTGATTACAGTCAGAAAAGGTTGAGATCGGACTTCATCTTATAAGAAGTATCTTATATTGAAATTATATACATCTTTCCAAAATGTATATAATTTCAATGTTCTTTTAATCTTAATCATTTCTCTTTCATTAATAAAAGAAAATAATTCCATGGTATTTCGTATCATAAGGTATTTCTTAAAGTAAGCGTACAAAAAAGATGACGTAACAGCATAAAACTATTATGATGAATTATAAACATAATTAAGTATTTTTGGAAAGAAAGTGTTTTAAAAAATAATAAACTTTTAGATTTATATTCATCTTCTTAGTTATTAATTCCTAGTTGTTAAGTAAAGCATTTTGAATGAAATTCATTCAATAATAGACTTAAATGAAATATATTTCTAAAATATTGAGTATATTATCGTTTTGTAGATATGATAACGAAAATTTAAATTTTGACTTTACAAATGCAGTAAGTTATTAACATTTCACATAATACGAAAAAAATTTTGATAATAGTTTCAACATATAAATATTATGATTTTAATATTTATTTTTCAAAAATATTATTTTTATTATATTTTATTCAATTGGTAATCGAAATTAAGCAAAGACATTAATTTAAAATACACATTAACACACTTCTTCAAAGATATCGAGTATAAAATGACCACAATATTTTAAATATATACTTTCTTATTTACTATTCTCAGTAAGTAAATTTATAAAAAGAACAAAATAAGTTCACTTCCAAAGATGAAACTGTCAAAATGAAACTGAAGATCAAATGAAAATGAAAAGTCAAGGTGAAACTGATGGGAAATATGTTGAAATGTTTTAAAAATTTTACAAAGAAACAAAAAGTGCCTTTTATGATTTTTATCGCATAATATAACACAAAATAAAATAATTGGTTAAATACTACATGCAATTGAAAAGCACAAAATATATTTATAAATTATTATTATTATCAATATACTAAATGATAATATTAATTTAAGGTTAACCGAATTAAAAAAATCTTGGTATTAAAGTTATAATAGTATTTATTTATTACACAAGTTTTTATTTCAAAGTAATAAACTGGTAAAAATTTGTTTATCATAAAATATTGGTCTAATATTTTTTTGAAATTAAAAATAAAAGTTCTATTATTTATTCAGTAAATTTTTAAAAACTGTTTTCTTATGATATATAAACTAAAATAATATATAATAATTATTCCAAAATTTTATTTTATTTTTTTGAAATTCAACATCAAAGTTAAAATCAATATTTTTTCTTTAATTCTACCAGGCAATGTTATTACACATTTATTATCATCAAAAATATCATAAAAGTATCAAAAGAGTATAAAATAATATGCTTATTAATCTCTTTAAAAAACTGGTACATTTATAAGCAACATTAAAATGAAATATTGCTGAATATTTCATTTTTATGTTCACGTTTACAAATTTTAATTATGCACACACATCAAAATTATTTTGCGCATGTATCAAAATAATCATATTTTTTAACACACATGTATTAAATATAATTCCGATTTTGAAAGCATAAAATTTAATTACTAAAAATTAAGAAAATTATATTGTTTCAAATTGTATTACAATTAACATTTAACACACCGCAGAATAGTCAATAGTCAAATGATTCAAAATTAGTGAGTCAATTTTCAATGAGCATTAATAATACAGATTTAAAATCTATAAAACTGTGAATCATTTTAAATTGTCTCAATAAAAAGCGAAGAATATAAAATGTATAACACTTTTATAAAATTTTATAATGCAAGAATTTTTCATTCCAATACGTATCAGGTGTATACATTTTATTCACAAATGTTATCCAAATATTTTAAAAGCTCCCCGTAACAGGTATCTAGTGAAAAAATAGTTCTCGGAACCACAGCGTTTGTCAAAATATCAATTTCTTCTCGTTTTAACTCAGAATATGTTTTCCTAAAATTGCACATCATATTACTTTCTGGTTGGTTACCATCGACAATCAAACTGCGCGAGCATCATCGAAAGAAATCTCTTCTGGTGTCAAATTGTTAAAATACTTTTCAAGATCTTCAAATTTTTTCTCTATGTCTTCAAGATTATCAATGGCTTGAAGCTTTGATGCATTAACTTCTTGTTTAATATTCTTCTTACTCTTAAAAAAACTTTTCATGATTACATCTAACAATAATAGTGTATCAGGAATGCTTGAGCTTTCAGCATTCAAAGAAGGAAAATCTTTCGTGTGAATTCCATCTCCAATTGAATTAATTTTTTCATGAGTATTTTTGATGTTCGATATATTGTACAGAGAATTATAATAATTCCATAATTCTGGTTGAGTCATTCCTGTCTTTCTTTTGTGGATGAGATTTCTGCGAGGGAAAAGATGCCGCGGAGAAGATTTAAGACAGTCTTTGGAACTAATTGATTTCAAGTTATCTGCAGAGGTATCAACATCTTCAACTGATTCTTCATGTTTAGTTTTTAAACAAATTTTTAACGCAGATACCATATTGATAAAAATGAATTTAATCATATTTTTATCATCCTCTGAGCTGTTAAAAATGAAAGCTAAGTCAAATTTACCATCCATGAGAAAATGATCAAATATTTCTTCATAATTTTGAGTTTCATCGTAATTGTTTATTAAATAATCATATACATCTTCCATCAGTATGTCAATAACTAGCTGGAACGAAGATTGAACATTTTCAATAGAATCCTCTTTCAGATCGGGATCATGTTTGATAAACATGCGAACTATTTCTGCATCATTAATAAGCATTGCTTTATGAATAGGCAAATAGTTATTATCATCTTGAGCTCTTGCATCCGCACCTTTCTCTAACAAAACTCTTATTGTGTTCAGCATTTTACTGTCTACTGCTAGATGCAAAGCTGTGGATCCATCAGGAGTTTTTGCAGATATATCCGCTCCTTTATTTATCAGTTCAATAAGAGTGTCCGTCGATCCAGTCCTTGCAGCAAGATGCAAAGGGGTTAAGTTATCAGCAGAACGAGCTTCCAAACTTGCCCCTTTCTCAATTAAAATCCTTGCAATTTCTGGATCTTCTCGCATTGCTCCGAGATGGAGAGCAGTGTATCCTTCATCGGTTTTTTCCTCTAAATCAATAACTCTTTCCAGCAGCTTTATAACAATATTTTCCTGACCAGTGGCTGAAGCTAAATGCAGAGCAGTAACATTGTTATTCGTAGTAACACTTAAATCGATATCTTCATCTTCAATCATTTTTGAAGACACAATTTTATTTCCAAACTCAATGGCAAAATGTAGAGGTGTCCAGTTTTTTTCAGGTGTCACACTATTAATATCAAGTTTATCTTTCAAAGATAATAAATATGTTATCATTTCTAAAGTACCATCAATTGCAGCCAAATGCATAGCTGTCATGTTGTTATTATCTCTAGCATTTAAATCTGCTCGATACTTCACTAGAGATTGAGCAACTTCTGTATCTCCATTCATTACAGCCAAATGAAATGGAGTCAGACCCTCGTCTGACTTGGCATTTATGTCAATGTTCTCTTCTTTCAATAATACTTCCATAACCTGTAAGCCACCAGAAATAGCTGAGTGTAGAGCAGTGAAACCATTCTTTGATTGTTGGTTTACATCAATGTTTGGACTCAATAGTAAACTCGTAACTGCTTCAGCAAATCCGCTTCTCGCTGCAAGATGCAAAGCTGCTAAGCCACCGTGATCTGTTTTTGCATTGACATCGGCTTCGTGATTTATCAATAGCTTTATGAATTTCCACTGACCAGCCTCAGATGCTATGTGAAGTGGCGTAAACCCTCTTTTATCTCGCATATCTAAATCAATTGTGTTGTTTTTCATGAGAAGTTCATTTGCCAGAATTTCATTGCCTCTTAATGCTGCAGCGTGTATTGCAGTTTTGCCTTGTTCGAAAGCTGAGTTCACATCGGCACCTATATTTAATAAAACCTTAATCTCCTCCATCCCTATATTTTCATCGACTCTTAAGGCTGCATTGTAAAGATCTCTATTGACATCCTGAAAGGACGTTTCCGTGTTTTTCATGATGCCCACCAATTGAGGTTTACCATTGTTAAATTTCCTGAATATTAATCTGTTTCTTCTCTTCTTATCTACTGGAACTCTAAGAGTTGGATTTGCTTTTCCACGGACAGTAAATGGATCAGACCACTCACTGAGCTTAGAAAACATTCCCATGAGTTCATACTGAACAGCATATCTAACTTCTGCACCATCAACCCAGTCCCCCATTGGAGTCTCTGAAGCAGTTTCAGTAAAGGACATTTGAATCGCATTTTTAGGTCTATCATCTATTACTGGCAATTCCATTGTTTTTATTTCTGACCTAAGTTTGTGCAAAATTGAGGTTCTATTAACTATATCTTGGTATAACTCACTTTCCACGTGCCTGATGAACTTCTTTTCTTTTACGGTATCTAATATTTCTATAACATCATCAATCAATACATCGGTACCTTCAACGCTGCTACCAGCAAGAAAAAACTTAAAATCTTTAAACGTATTAACGACTAAGTCAAAATACTTATTGTATTTTTCATCGTTACCAATTTCATAATAATGATCAGCCAAATAAGAAAACTCATCTAATAAGAAGAACATAATTGAAATATAAGCTTGGGTACCATAAAAAAGAGCATATAGTGCCTGGTAAGCTTTGTTGTCGTTAAACACTTTTGGAATTGCGTAGTTACTATTTTTGTCAATCAGCTTGTATAAGGCAGAACTTAAGCTATCGCCTTTTGGTGATCTAGAGTTTTTTAAATGAAATAAAATACTATCTGGATCTTCAAGTTTCGCAATGTAATTATCTGCTGATAGACCATTGAGCTTCTTCTTTTCAACATCGAAATATCTTATGAAATTATTTATGCTAAATACGATGGATTTTATGGCTTGACTTTGAATAGTATCCAAAACAAGATTAAACCCTTCATTCATGTCAGACTTTATCTCCTCTGTCTGAGTTAATATTTTGCTTGAAAGTTTCGAAACATGGTCTAAAGCAGCGGCCTGCTTATCGAGTTTTCTGTCCATTTCGTTGAATCTTTCATTGATAAGATTCTTTATTTCGTCAAACGGCAGACTATCACAGCCCAGTGCTGAAGAGGCGATGCTTAAGCCTGCTGAAGTAATAGAAGCTAATATGGAAATGGGAGCAGTGTACACGCTCGCAGCTTGACCGATGGCCGGTATCATACTAACACCCTTAGCTACATTCCCTACAGCATCAGAGACAGTACTACCTATTTCAAGAGCCTTGCATTGAGATTTCTTCTTTTCATAAGCCGTTTTTGATTTTCTTTTGAAACGCAATCGAATCTCTCCATCTCGTGCAACAGTTGCCGTGAGATTTGCTTGAAAATGTTGCATCTTTTTTTAGTAAACTCTAAGCCAATAATTCCTTAAAACAATAAAATATAGCAATAAATATCTTACTTTGTTTCAAAATAACTTATGAGAGGAGCGTAGGTCGATTTTTATCTAAATACCGATAAAACCACCTGTTAATTTATTTTGAGAATTGTCATAAAGCCGAAAATCTAGTCAGAATGTAAGAAATGTGCCTGTCGCACGAGCATAATGACAGGACTTTCACAGATGTTTAATTACTTCAAAAGAATTTTTATAAATCAAGATGACAGATGAATCGATCTTTCTTTTCGTGACTTTAAGAGTTGTCTCCTTTTTGTATTACCACTAACTTTTCACTGTTTTCATAATCCATGTCGGTATGATGGAATAAGAGAAAAGTTTCTATAAGAATAGATTTGATTTCCAATTATAAAACTATTTTTTAGAATTTTCAGTTTTATATTTGAAATTAATAAAAAAAATTAATAGAATACATTTTTCAATTCGAAATATTTTTAAGTATTTTAAACGAGATATTTCTAAATTATTTTGTAACTAAAAAAATGTATATTTTATACTGAGTAAATAACATTAAATTAGGTTGTAATCACCTTACGCAGAATCTTTCAACTCTTGATTATGCGTGTGAATGAATTGTTTTATCTCTTTTATCACAGGAGTCTAAATTCTTATTGGTAGAAAGTATATGTGCATAATTTATATATATTATTTTCAATTAAAATAAAAATTACATTGTTTTTATCTCTTTTATCACATGTCCAAATATTAATTGTTTGGCTGTGTGAGTGCGTATATATATGTGTGTGTGTGTGTATGTATATATATATATTTGATTTGATTAAAATAACTAAATATATGGCCAATAATATATATTATTAAAGTTTTTAATGGAATCAATAAAATCTAAAATAATTAGAAATACCAAATGAGACATATTCAATAAACTTTAATAAGATCAGGAATCATTTAAAAAACAAACGAACGTTATAAGAGAAATGGGCTAGATTAATGATGAATATTAAAATTGGGTAATTTGAGGGAATTTAGCATGATGAATGGAAATTTTCACGTGCGATTTTGTTTCGAATAAGATTTCAACAATGGTTTACTGCAATTATAAGAAGGCAAAAGTCATCTGAAGCATGCAAATGACTACTGCATACATTGATGATTTTGGAATT
>JAJQOW010001529.1:0-10000 GCA_037975125.1 Latrodectus hesperus
AATTTCTACCTATGACTTGTATTTTCGTACTTAATGAGGTATTCCTACTTCGTGGTAATTCACATAGGTAATTAATACCTAAGACATTGTCTCTCCACTTCCCATCCGTCTTTGTATTTTTCGTTCTTCTGAGGTATTAACACTTCGTATATCTTTATATAGGTAATTTCTACCTTCGACTTGTATTTTCTGACTTAATGATGCATTCCTATCTCGACATATTTCACGTAGTTAATATATACCTAACACTTGTCTCTACTTTCTCGTCCAGATTTATATTTTTCTATTCTATGAAGTGTTTGACATCACATTTCTTCAATGACCTAAGATTGATTTTCTCAGTTATTAAGTTACCCGTAAGTTTGTATATTAGGCATAGTAATTTGTGCGTATTTTTTTGTTGCTCCGCACTATTCGTGTTTTTATCTTTTTTATGAAGTTCTATTTCGTCTCCATTATCTGATTCTTCTCTTAGACATCTTGTACTTTTATTTTTTAAGATTCATTTTAAGAATATTAATAGCGTAAATATTTTTCCTGGATGTGTTATGGAATTTAAAAAAGGAAAAGATTCTTGCATAGAGCACCACGTACACCACAATTTGAGTATTGCAATGTTTATCTGTTATTCATTTAAAACGATAAAATATTTTCCAAAAATTCATCACTTGTTATATATCTATGAATTCAATTATGAAATACACTTTTTTCAAATGAGACTCATCTGCGATTGATGAATGTATACACTGACAGGAACAAGTTTACAAAGTAAAATGTTAAATAACTACTAAATGTCCCGATAATCTTTCATTGTCAGGAAAAAATATTATTATCAATAAAAGTAACAATGAATCTGAACAATTTGTAAAATATGCATTTATTATCTAACAATGATATCTTTTATTATTTATTTTGGTGACAGAGAGTCATTCAACAGTTATAATCTGCATACAATAGTTTGTTTCTTTTTTGTATTGTTTTTCCTAATTAAATAATATTATATATATATATATATATATATATATATATATTGTAAGTTATTGTATCTATATTATTTGAAATGTTATGAATTATATGGCCTTTTCACCAACTCGAAATTTCGATATTTATTTGCATTTTGCGAACAAATGTTTTTAAAAATCTTACATCAGGGCATTTCTATTTTTAATTATTTTTAAAATTCTACATATTATTTTTCTTTATTTATAACGTTTTTAAGGTAATGGTTCCTAATTTAAATAAAAATTATTGTTTAACAGAAGTAAAATTTAATACCCATTACCTTAATGAACATTAATGGAAAATGGTGTTCTTTTTTATCTGATTCATTACATATGTATCATTCGAGAGTAAGGAATTGTGTTTTAATAGTTTAACAAGGATAAATGTATATATAAACTTTATACCATAATTTAAACTAGTATTTAAGACTTAAGTTTTTTGTAATGCAAATTATGTGCATTCATCGGGGGAATTTATAATCGAATTAATATAATTCGAATTAAAACGTTATTTGCTCAAATATTGTCTGTAAGGATATACTATGTCATTATAATACATGATCTCTTTTGTTGATCTTCCTAAATGATATTAGGTTTAAATGTTAAGCTACAAATAATTTGACCATGGCAAATAACTGTAGAATGCATTAGAATTATTTTTTCCCCAGCGGGCTTTATGAATATCTCATTCTGCATTGATTCTAGTTCCAATTCAAGCAACCCCATGTAGTATTACTTTTATGATTGAATATATTTGGTAGAATATTTATATATATTTTTGTTAAGAATTTTATCACGTGAACCAGTCTTTCCTATCATAATTATTCTTTTATCAATATTGCCATGTCAGTAAATTTGAAAATGTGCATTTCGTTTCAAAAATCTATATAAAATTTTTAAAAATATAAATAATTTCCGATATTATACTTCTAACTTTGAATTTTTTTATTATCTTTCCAAATAGGCTAATATTATGGCAATAAATAAAACTATACAAATATTTAAAGTGTAGAAATTAATGTAATAAAATTAATGTAATTTATTTATTTTAAATGAGATTACAGCTACAATATTCATATTACTACATTTAAACCAATTACACATAACAATGTCGTTTAAAAATAGGTATTATTCAAAGTTTTTAAAAAATTGTCGGAAATATTCATATATGAAGTATTATGCTGAAAAAACTTTTTTAAAATAACAAAATATTTAATCGAATTATAATTCTTACATATAAAGATTTAAAAGATTAGATTAAAACAATCAAAACACTTAAAAATAACTAGAGGTTTAAGAGTAAAACATTTTCATTTGTTACTTAAGGTTTGCGTATTTAAATTATTGAAATGCTAAAATATACACTGCAGGTCACCCAAATTGCAACACCAAAATGAAAAGAGATATGACAACAAAATTTATTTTGTAGATAACATGTTGACCACAAGTATCAAATGATTAAATTTATAAACTTCGGTAAAGTGTGACTGCTGCCAAAATTAGTAGCCAGAGTAGTCACTATTGTTGGAGATCACCGCTGCCAAACGCCTCGGTATTCAAAGAGACTTTGGATGTGTTCTTGGGGTACAACAGACCAAGCAGCTTCCACACGTTGCGAAAGTTGATCTGGTGTGACCGCTGGGGATGCAATCTGGGTCAATCGTTGAGCAACCATGGGCCACATGTTTTCTATCGGCGAAAGATCCGGACAGCGAGCCGGTCAGGGAAGCAATTTAGTCTGGCGATTGACGAATAACCCTTGGACAATGCGTGCCACTTGTGGTTACGCATTATCCTGTTGAAATATTGCTGTTGGCAAACCCTCAAAGTAAGGAAGGACAACTGATTCCAACACCTCGGAGATATAGTGCTGGCTGTTTAAAGTACCGACAATCCGTACTTGAGTGCGAAAATGATATCCAATACCACTCCATACCATAATACTCGGTACAGAACCAGTGTGGCTGTGAATAATACAACTGTTGTGCATGCTCTCTCCACGGCATCTCTAGACTCGAACGCGATCATCGTTCATCGTAGTGTTGCAGACATAAAATTGACTCGTCAATAAAGACAATTTCATTCCATTCTGCCATCCACGTCCTTCTTTCAACGCATCATTGGTGACGGAAACATTTGTGTTTCTGCGTCAAGGGTAGACGAAGCAATGGACGTCTTGCGGACAGACCACTCTGCTGTAAACAACGTCGAATGGTACGCGCAAAGATTGTATGAGTTACAGACTAAATGTGCTGTGCTGTGGTTTGTGATGTGGCTAAGTTATCCGTCACGGCCATGCACACAATTTGCTTTTCATCACATGAAATGGTGCACTGAGAGAGTACACGACTAGTTATAAATAAAAGACTACACAACTGATCTGTTTTCCAAGCAATTCTTAAAATTTCCTTCTATTAGCTTTAGAATTCATAAATCAAATTGAAAATATAAAAAGGAATTACTATATGTGTTTGTGTGTGTGTAATCTTCACATTTAATTTTATAAAGAAAATCTCATTAAGAAAATTTAAACAGAAAAAATAAATTCCAAATTATTTTTAACGAAAAATATTTAAGTTATATGTATAAACAAATGTTAAAGATTTTAATTAAATAAGCATTTTTTGTATTATAATTTTTTCATGTGAATGAAGTGCTCAATTTTCGTTGAAAAAGTTAATGCAACCTAATCTACTGATTTTGGAATTTAAATATGTCCCAAACTTACAAGTTAAAATATAAAAAGTGTATGCCTTATATTGAATATTACTTTGTTTTATATAATATAAAAAACGTAGCGTTTTAAGTAAACATACTAAATTAATTAGTAAAAAAGCAAAAAAAAGTGTAAATGAATATCTATTGAAATCCTTACACCGAATATCAGCAAAGCATTTTTAAATTGAATAAAATTCAAAATTTTCATCACAGCTCTCAAGACTTTTCTCAGAATAAATATCTGTGATGCATTTGAGCTACTTTTCACATTACTAGCGTATTAACGAATTTTAAATTCACGTGATTGCCTAAATCATTTAAAAATGTTAAATAATTTTAGTTGATTGCTTGATGTTTATGCCTAAATATTTCTCCCCAAACAATAAAAGAAACGCTCGATATATTTATGTTAAGATTTTTTATAAGATTTCGATATATTTATTGGATGGCAGCAAAAGGATCTGAAATTTCTAAAATCAAAATGTGCAGTAAATTTAATCTGTGAGTATAAAATAGAAAATCTTAGAAAAATTAATATTTTTGCATAATTTTTATAACTAAATATAAAATGTTTTCACTTTGAGTATAAATAAATATAATACTACTATATTTTCTTATCACATTTGTAGTTGTATTACATCTGAATACTCAAAAATAATTTACACATCAGAATTTTTAATTAGGAATGTTGAAGTTATATTAAAATTCTCATTCCTAACATTAGATGGTCGGAAATATCATCAACGCATAATATAGGAGCGCGTTGTGTTTCATTTTGTTCAGAGTGTCTCTCTCTTCTCTCTCTCTCTCTCTCTCTCTCTCTATAAATAAGTTTTTTTATCAATCCCCTAAACGTTGATCTACTATGGGAAAATTCGATTTAAAATTTACATTTAATTTTCTGTATTATATTATACAAAACCGAAAATTAAATTTTGAATATTATTTGAGGCAATGTAATTTCAAATAAATAAAAATTAACAATAAACAAGATGATTTGCAGCTACTAAAATCCACACGAGAGTAGAATCAAAGAATGTTTTTTCATAAGTGCATTATGATCTTATTACTCTGTAAATTTGACAATTTTATTAATTTTTATTTTTCTCTGTGTGTGTGAATTTTGAATTCAATTGTCCAAATTTTTCTCTTATGTATAAGAAATTTGAAATCATTGTTACAGGATAAAATACCTATATAATTAATTCAATTAAAATTGTATAGCTAAATATTTCTCTTGGAATAAAGGCTAAAACTATTGTTTAATTATGTATATAATTTCATTATATATTAATCTATTTTTTTATCTATATATTAATATTTAATTATATATCATAGCCTAAATATTAATATCAAAACTTAAATAAAAAAAAATTCAATGAAAATTTACAGTACAAGTGTTGTATTATATTTGTAAGCCAAAATATGTCACGAATCTCTTAATTTGTTAACTTTTAAAACAATATTCAATATATTGTTCTGATAATTGAAATTTGCGTAGAATGAGAACTCAAAGTAAATATGCTAGCGTCACATGACTTCAGATAGAAAAATGAACATTTTGAATGCAAGGTTTGTTGTATTGCTTCATCCTAATTACATAATATGTGACTTCATATCCAGAAAAGCTTGAAAGTTACCAAAAATCATTCAGTGTCCGATTATGATTCTTTGTTGCATTCTTGTTCATGATGTTCAATGATGAACAAACAAAACGGGACTTATGTTGCCAAACGTAGGCTCCATTTGGCTTAAACATCACATAACGTCATTGCTGTGACAAAGAAGTGATCAAACCGAGACCTATAGTTTAAACTGAATTCCGAACTATTACAAACATCCAAACCAAAAATGGAATTAAAACCCTTAACTGCTAAGCTAAAGGCTGGTTGCCAACTCCGTGGAGACAAATTTAGAAAAATTTTATGAAAGAACTTATTTTTATTCAATGTTTTATTTAGATAATATGACTCTGAAATCTACAAAAAATATTTTACAATTATTTTTATTTCCATGATAGTTCTAAGTAACTTTTTTCTTCCTCATAATGCTTAAAAACTATCAAAAAGCTTAATGCTTAAAATTAAAAAAAAAAAGAAATAGGGTAATGAGATAACGTTTTAGATTTTTTTAATTTAAATTCTAAAACTTTTCATTCTTAAGCATTTTAATTTGTGTGATATAGATTATCAGACGAAAAACATTTTACAATTTTTTTTCACTAATCCGTATACTTAAAAAAATTATATCGAATAAATTTGATTTTAGATTCAGTAAGTGCTGATTAACCTTGTATGAATTATAAATGGCTCTTTTGAAAATAAGTACAATATTTCAGTTTCATCTCCGTACACATGTAATCATTGGCAAATTGAGTTTCTCCTTCAAGTTAAGTGCTTAAATGCGTGAAGCTTGTTTGAAGTCAACAAAAGGAACCCATACTTTATACAGTTATATAGAATTGTATCCTTAACATTTTTTAAAATTCTTTTGGAAAATATTTTTGAGCAGTGATAACTACATAAAATACTGTAAGACAAGATTTATACTTCATTCTTTCAGACTTGTTGTATATCGTCATAATTTACTATGCCAAAATTTATTGATAGAATCTCACAAATTGTTTTTACTTCAAAATTGTTTTTTAGGTTTCCTTAAGCAATTTCAAAATCTTTCTAAAGATTTTGACGCTTATTAAAACATTTTTAACTTTAATTCCACATTATTTTACGCAAAAATCTATTTCATTAAATAAATTATTCATTTTTAATGCAAACAATCAAATATACAAATAAGTGTATAAAAATGTTTCCTTACTCTCATCAACTTAATCATGGAATTGATTGATTGATTGTGTGAAATTTAATGGCACAAGATCCTATCTAGGACAAACTGCGCCAAGCATATGGACTTGATAGCGGAAAATGCGCAAGATATGCCACAAATATTAAAAATACTTGTCGCACAAAGTACACGAAACGCTATCAACAACAAATCCTTTCAAAACAGTATATAGTAAATATTTTTCTTCTGATGTATTTTATCAGCAAATGATACTAAAAAAACCATCCTCAAATTTACACAGAGAAAAACCAAACTTCTTTACACATATGTTTATTACCAATAAACTTTTAGATATATGTTTATGTATATATAAATGGGGACATTTGTCCTAAATTTGCCTTAAAATTATCCGGAAAAAGATTTTATGTAAAATTTACATTTATTAAAAGGTATTAAATCCAATTTTAAATAGTATTTAAAATTAATAATAAAATTTATGGTGTGTTCATGTATAAAATGGAAAAACTGTAACACATGCATTTAAATATTATTCAAGAAATTTTATAATATATCTATTTATGATTCTTTAGAATATTTTTAAAAGTGGAAACAGGTATTCAATCCTTAGTCAAATACATAAAATTATGAGTTATTAGGAATGACATATTTTTACAAAGAAAATGTCTCATGAATTATATTAATATGAATTCATAAATAAAGTTCTTACTTAAAATAAAGGTTTCTTTTGGAAACATTTATCACAATGTAGATACTTGATGGGACGTTCGCCTACGTGATTCCATCGATGTTCAATGAGATCAACATATCTCACAAATGCTCTTCTTGACAATACAAACACTTTAAATTTCGATTTTCTGGGTGACGTTACTAATGAACATGAAAGTTACCTGTTTCAGCAAATTTTGCTCCAGATATTTCACAGAAAAATTCTCATTCATTACTAGGAGCATCTTCTGACATTCTAAAATTTGTCTCTACTTGAATTTATTTTTAAATTTTCTTATATTCGGTTAAGGATATTTTTCAGCATCACTTTGCCAGTTGCTTTAGAGTGTAAATATTTCATACATGTCTGATTTTCTTAACGATTGAATATTGACTGTTATGAATAATTGAATAACTGGGGAGTATCTCTTTAATTGCCCCACTCATTTCGACGTTTGTTCCACTGATTATTTAGAGCCCTCTCACATTCTGGAGTTACTTCAGTGTTATACTGTGCTGTAAGACGCCTTATGTCTGAAAAGACGATGATTGGCATAGTAAAAATGAAAAGAAAATTAAAATACTCCATATAAATTACTTGGAAACAAAAAATTAATTTACTATCGACTTTTTTAAGATATCTGGAGTTATGTTGTAGTTACTAATCTCGGAATTATCTGTCACAGCTAGAATTTTTGGATCCAGAAATTTTGAGAAACAAACATATTGAACATCTAGTTAAAAAAGGTCGAAAAAGAATCAACATATTGAAGTACATTTCTTGCCGCGATTGGGGCGCTGACGTTGTTACCCTTAGAAATACTTACATATCCCTTATAAGACCTATTTTGGAATATGGACTCTCGATCTATTGCTGTGAAAGCTACTCACTGAATCTAGTCTCCAGAAATTTGAACGTGTTCAGCTCAGTACAGCCCGAATCTTCACAGGCCTTCATAATTCCTACCCCAATGATATTGTTCTCTATGAAGCGGATCTGCAACCACTGAACCTTAGAAGGAAAACCAGCCTCGTAAAATATTACAACAAATTTAACAGTCTTAGATCCCAAAACCAAACCTATTCCTATTTAAAGAATTGAACAAGTAACCAATGTCTTAAGAGAAATAGTTCATTTAGCCAAGTATAATCCTCCACATTAATAAAGAACAATGTTGAACAGCATTACTTAAATCCACCTATAGGACCATCTGAAGGACTGCCAAATGTCATTTTTCACACTAGACACCCTGTTTCCGTTAACAAACAAACTGACCAGCCGGCCTTCTTAAAACTACTGGCCCTTGAGGTCATCAACGATATTTCTGCGAATGATATCAAATATCTACACGGATGGCAGCAGGGATTTCAATGACCATTCAGGTAATGGGATCTTTGCCATTCTTAACGACTCTACTGAAGGTACAAAGTAGAAACCCAGATTTCTGTTCCGTTTTCTGCAGTAATAATTGGTATCGATGCGGCCTTCGAAGCCATTGTACCATTCGTCAAAGAAAGAAACATCTGGATCCTATCGGATAACAAGAGTTCCAATTAACATCTTGCTAGCTGATCTAACGTTCGTGACTTTGTAGGAGTTTCTATACTCCAAAAGCTGAAGAAACTATCGCAGGATCGACTTATTTTTCTTCAGTGGATTCCATCCCATATTAACCTGCAAGGCAACGAAGCAGCTGACTTTCTTGCAAAGGCTGGTACTAGTGAGACCTCAGCTCCATCTGGCCCACTTACCTTCTTTGAATTCTACTCCCGTGCCAAGAAGGTCAACCAAGCCATGTGGTCACTTCTTCCATTACACCATTGGTACCAAAGCTACTCACTGGGAGGCTCCTTCACTCTTAAATGCGACAGTCAGAGCCAAACTGCCATCACCCGCTTCCGAAGTGGACATCTTCATTCCATTTCATTCTGCGAAGGACGTAAATCCTATGTGCCATGTCCCAAATGCAACTCGGCGAGTGCGTCTCCGGAACATATTATCCTTTTCCCGGGACTTAATAAAGAGTACATCTTCGAATCACCTTTGCTAGTCAGAGACTTTCTGGTGGTTCACAACGTCTTGGACCTAGTTTAGCCCTGCTAAATAAAGGGGATTGGAACGAAGAAGAAAACTCATTTTTTTAGCTTACGTTTCTAAAATTTAGCATATTTTTCTCGTATAAAGTACTAAGTTTCTTCTAAAATCTCATGTTCATATAGCTGAGAAAATTTATTAAATTCTGTATTATGTATACATTTCCTCATTTATAAAAACTAAAATCTTATTTTTTTCAAATAAAGGAGTTATATTTTGAATTGAATTACTAATACTTATCGTATTGGCAGCTTGCGATTTATCTTGAAAGACCTTTTAGTTTAAAAGATAGACAATCTACACTCTATAAAGAAAAATTTTTTTAATTCTGCAGTTTTTTTAATTGAAGCTTGTTACTCATTCGTGCAAAATAAATAAATAAGTAAGAAACAAATAAATAGTTTTTAATTAAACGTGCCACAAATTTTAATTAAATTTAAAAAAACAACTTGATATCATAAATTTATAATTAAACCAAAGATAAAATATAGTTTTGTGATTTAAGCAAGATAAATTGGAAAAAAACTACTTGAAATAAAGTGAATTTATAATGAAACCAGGCACTTGTCATGTAGATATAATAAATATACAATTTATAAACATTTTTTTTTGTTTATTTAGTGAAAAAAATTTAATTTCGCCTTCATTTTTTTACACATGGTATTTTATATTCTAG
>JAJQOW010001529.1:15000-44557 GCA_037975125.1 Latrodectus hesperus
GTGATGGTGTTCCAATCACTCGGCAACCATTGACCACACGTTCTCAATTGATGACTGATCAGGAGAACATGCTGGCCACGGTAACAGTCGAACCTGTTCTGTATCAAGGAAGTTCAGAACAGTACGGGCAACATGCTGTCGTGCATTATCCTGTTGAAACAAAGCATTAGGGAGGACTAGATGATAGGGCAGAGCCACGGGCCTTAACACATCGGAAATATAACGGTTGCTGTTCAAAGTGCCGGTAATGTGAACAAGAGATTATCGAGACGTGTATCCAATGGCATCCCATACCATCACTACAGCAGATGGGCCAGTTTGGCGATGTCCAATGCAAGCTGGCAATGCGCGTTCTCCACGATGCCTCCAAACATGGATGTGGCCGTCATGGTTCTGTATACAGAAACGAGATTCATCTGTAAAGATGAAGTGATGCCATTCCCGCGTCCAGGTTCGTCGCTGATCACACCATTGAAGGCGCTCCTGTCTGTGACGCAGTCGTCAATCGTAGCCGAAGCCATGGTCGCCGTGCAGACAATCCATACTGCTGCAAACGTCGTCGAACTGTTCGAGCAGAAATTTGTTGCCTTGCAAATGACTCCATTTCTCGACTCAGGGTTCGTGACCTGGCTGTACGATCCCTTGTGACCATGCGGATAAGATGTCTGTCTTCTCTGTTGTTAGTGATGGGGGGTCACTGAGATCCTGCATGACGTTCCATAGGATTGTCCTGAACCCATCGATTACATATTCTGCTAACAGTCATGGGGTCTCGACCGACGCGAGCAGCAATATTGCGGTACGATAAACCGCAATCCCGATAGGCTATAATCCTTCCTCGATCAAAGTCAGACACGAGCTGATAGGCATTTTTTCTTCTTACACGAGGCATTACAACAACTTTCTTTGCCGAAAACAACGTTGAAACGGAAATTGAGTATGAGAAAACTGCTGTCAAATCTCTGGTTTTATGCACATTGTAGATGTCGCTACTGTCGCCTGCTTTGTATGAATGCGCTGAAAATCTAATCATTTGCATATCACAGCAAATTCTACATATCATGCAAATTTCACGTGTGTATTGTGCCGCTTTCCTGGTGTAGCAATTTTAATGGCCAGTAGCGTTTTTTCAATCGATAAGTATTTGCAGCTGAAATATATCATCTTATGAAGTAAATTTTATATAAGTTTTTCTAAATTTCTTAGTTAAACGCATAGATGTTTCTGAACTATTAGTTTCTAAATTTTAAAAAGTTATGTAACTAAAATAGTCTTATTAAAAAACTAGCTTAAATACAATAGTACAATTAAGAACCTCTATCCTTATAATTTTTTATGGACTTTAGTATTCACATATCTTCTTGTACATTATTATAATATTGTTCAAACTAATTTTTAATTGCATAAAAAATTCTAAGATTTACTATTTGGATAGCTGAGTAATTTTACATTAAAATGCTTTTAGTATAATGTTTTAATTATATCCATTGTGGCATATATTATTCTTAATCACTTTTAGTTTTGAACTTATTCATATTGAACTAATTTGTTATTATGCAAAAATGTGTATTAATTTATACTGAGGTAACATATCAACAAAAAGTAACTAAAATATATTAAAGAAATTCTAATATATTTTAAATAACTTAAAAATATATTTATAATTTCATTTTTTATTCGATGAATTGAAGAAACATTAAAATAACACCTATTGTGAACTGGGCAGAAATATCAGAAAGTTACCAAGTAAAGAGAACATTTTTTTGCTCCTTTAAAAACGTATTATTCTTTAGTTAGCATTTAATACTTATGATTTTTAGTTTTATAAGCATTTAAAATTATTAGCATTTATAATTAACATGTACCAGCAAGAGATTATTACGATCTTATTCACAACAGAGAAGTTCTAGGAAGTGCATCTTATTTAATTTTTTTATATTAATGTTACATAAGGAAATGTGATACTTAATTTCAATTTGTACTTTTAAATCAAATAATAAATTTATCACCTTAGCAAATTTACCTATTTTTTATTTAAAAAAATTCAATTTGTGTATTTAAGGCCACTTTAGTTTGGACTTAAACCTGAAGAAAACAATGTAAATTTAATGTTGTGCTGTGTTGTTGCTGATCCCTGTTGTCTAGCAGCGCTAGACCAAGTCCATGATATTATACACTCTCAGGAAATCAATGACCAAAAATGGTCGCTCCAGAAGATCTTCTTTATCGAGTCCCAAGCACTCAAGGATATGATCCGGAGTGGCTTGGCTTTTGAAACACTTAGCGCAAATTGGAAATTTCTTTTCTTTGTTGTTAAATGCCAATGATCTTAGGTGGCCACTTCGAAAACGAGTTATAGTAGTTTGTTCCAGTCTGCTGCACCGGAGGGATAGAGATCCGCCAGGACGATTACCCTGGTACCAATGGTGCACGGGGGGAATGGCAAATGCAGACCGAACAAGGCCTTTCTGTCTAGAATATAGTTCAGAATAGGTAAGAGACGCCGGAGTAAGCAAAGGCTTGTCAGTACCTCTTTTTGCTAGGGCATCAGCCAATTCGTTACCCGCAATGTCTACATGGGAAGGGATCCACTGTAAGTGAATCTCACGAGATAAGGAGAGTCGTCTAAGCTTGTCCAAGATAGCTACTCCTGTATTATCACGGACTCTGTGCCAGTTAGTAAGATGCTGGATGGCGCTCCGGCTGTCCGACAAAATCCAAATTTCCTCATTCCCAGGGAGAGAAAGAACCGTATCAAGACCCACATTAATTGCAATAAGTTCACTGCGAAAGACGGAACAACCGTCGGGGTTTCTGATTGAGATTTGGTGGGATTCGTTTTGATACTTAATAAATACCCCACTACCGGAACAAGTTCTGTCATTTCTGCTACCATCCGTGTAAATAAGCACAGATTCATCATGGATATTGTTGATCAACTCAAGAGCAAGTTGCCTTAAGTACTCAGGAAGATCTGAAGACTTGTTAACCTCGATAGGAAGATTAGGGTGAAAAAATACCCCGTTAAGACCCTCAGATGGGTCAATGCATGGGTTCAAGGAATGCGACTCTACAGTATTAGAGATAACATTATCACTGGCTATCTGACTAAGGGGACTTTTTCTTTTTAGTCTCTGGTTATTATTCCAGCCCCTGAGAAAGTCCGAGGTTCGATTTTGGGAGCCATAACAAAAGAGTTTATTAAAATACTTCACAAGATTTGAGTCTCTTCTGTGACTGAGTGGTAGCAAATTCGCCTCGTATAGAACAATGTCGTTAGGACAACTGTTTCGAAGACCAGTAATAATCCGAGCTGCGCTCAGTTGAACTCGCTCAAGCTTCTGAAGGCTAGTCTTAGAGGCACAGCAGTAAACTGGGAAGCCATACTCCAGGATGGGTCTTAATAGCGCGATGTAAGTATTTCTAAGCGTAAATGCTTCTGCTCCCCAGTCGCGTCCAGATATATATTTCAGGATAGTCAGACGTTTTCTGCATTTTTCTACAAGATGGTCGATGTGCTTATGGCTTGTAATCTCAGGGTCCATAACAAAACCCAGGTATTTTGGATATCTATCCACTAAGAGAGGTTGGTTGTTCAGAAAAATCCTAGGCTGGTAATTGTACAGCTTTCTATTCGTTGTAAAAAAACTGGTAGAGGATTTTAAAGGATTAAAACGTAATTTGTGGTTTTCAGCAAAGTTCCACACATCAACTAGAGTCTGGTTGATATTATTTTCCAAGTCAGCAATATTGGCACCGGAGTTCCATAGGACTATATCGTCCGCAAACAATCCTACTTCACATCTCCTGGAGATAACTTTCTCGATGCCACTCAAAAATAGTGAAAAAAGAATAGGGCTCAGAACGGAGCCCTGAGGAAGACCCTGTCCCAACTTAAGACCATTGGACTTGGAGTTGTTGTATCTAACCCTGATTACTCTGTCTCTTAGAAAATCATATATCCAAGGCAAGGCCCTATTACGAATTCCAAAACCGTCAAAGAGCTTGGTGATAAGTCTCTGTTTCCAAACAGTATCGAAAGCCTTCGACAAGTCCAGGAAAACTGCCACTGTGTGGTTTGTAGGCTTCAAATTGTGCGCATCTCGAATCCTCTGGGTTAAATAAAGCACCTGATCTGTAGTACTATGTCCTGATTTGAATCCATATTGTTCCTTGGGGAAAAGACCACGTGAATTCAAATAAAATAAAAGTCTCTTTAAAATCATCCTCTCCATTATCTTACACGCAATAGATGTAAGTGCGATGGGCCTATAACTATCGGGAGAACTGGCGTCTTTGTTTGGCTTTCTGATAGGGATGATGGTTGCCCTTTTTCCAGTCTCGGGGAAGCCGTCCCGATTTCCAAGATAAGTTTATTATGTCCAAGAATCTCTGTCTTCCAGCCTGACCCTGGAATACATCATGTTGTGCTAATTAATAAATATGAAGAATGCGTCTTTGTTCTGAAAGTACAGTAAATAACATTCAATAGAAATCCGTTGTGATTTGAAATACCAATGAAATATTTTCTTAAGTTTTATATCTTGCCTATTGAGATAATTTTATTTTTCAAATGCGAGACAAAATGAAATTATATTTTGTGTTTACAATATAAAAGTCAAATTAATATCATTTTATAATAAAATATAACCTTTGGGATTTTTCTTTCCTTTTTAAAACTTCTAATATTTAATTACAATGTCAACGATTTAGAGGCCACATAAGTTCTCAGGCAAACGCAGAGACAACGAAACAGACAAGTAAACGCCGGAAGAGAAGAGTAGAAATGTAAACAATATCCGCTCCGATGTACTGCGCATGCGTCAGATCTTGCTTCCATCGCTTCAGTGTGTGATACTTTTCGACATGGCGCTCGCGTTCTTATTTCTTTGTTCCAATTAAACCAGTTACATGCACACGCTACATATGTAAATTAATAATAAAAATGTAAAATAAAAAGTTAAAAACATAAAAACGAGTAACGTATAACAAACTACCAGTAAATTTAATAATAATATTTATAAAAATACTGAGTACACTTCTAGACGCATCATCACACTTCTGACACCAAATTTCAGAAAAAGTTAACTTAAAACAAGTTTTGGGTTAACTTAGTGTAGATAAGATAGGTCGTATGTCTCATTCCTCTTCCGGGCGCGATATAAGACCACAAAAAGAAAAGCAAGTCTTTAGAAGACAACCGGGTTAACCCACTGGACCTCAAACTGAGCTGAAATCTAGAAACACTTTCATCTCTTTCGGAATACCGAATCTGAGTATTTCTGACTATTCCTGTAACTCACGGGTACAGTTAGAAAAAAAAAGAGAAGCAATAGCTTATTTTAAATAGCATGTAATTAATAAAATGAAGCTTATGATGGATTATAATTTTAAGTTACCACAAAGAAATTAATTTCTAGTTTATTTTCTAAAGTAAATACATTTTGTTCATGTTAAAATATTCTTTAGTTACCTAATATATTTCTAGCATTTTATTTATTCACTTGTCGTTTACTCACATATGTGACTTTTATGCTCATCAAATGCGGATCACATTTCAAGCACTTTAAAATTTGAATTTTTTTTAATACTCATATTCTGTGGGTTTTATTTATTTTTTTCATGATAATTGCTTTTCTTATTTGTTTTCCGTCATCAGGCATGCTATTATGATCATTGAGATTTTCTCCCCGATACTGCACAATAAGCCAAACTTTCAGGTAAATGTTTCTAATTATGAATATACATAAATATTTATTTTCATTTAGATTATTTTATCAATTAAATAACAATAAAATGTAAGAAATGGTGTCCATTGTATTCAAACTTTTTAAAAAAATTATGAAAAATTATGATGTTATGGAAATTTTATTTGAATAATACTTTTCAATGGATAAAATTTATGGATTTAGAATTTAAAATATTTACAATATATTTCTAGAATCAGAAGAAAATATTGAAATGCATTTTTTAAATGATGAAGCATTAAAAACACATTGTTGAATGCATTTACAAATTCATAATTATAGGAAACTACATATATTCAATTCTGTATAAAGAAAAAAAGATCACATAAGTACTTACAATAAAATGTATTAAATTCTAAAATATAATCAAGTTTTGTCTAGTAACATTAAATTGAACGCAGATGAAGTCTCTATATAGGAGTACATGTCTACTCAATGAATTTTAATATTGGATTCCGAAATTTGAATATTTTCCTTTAGTGCCAGGATGCATTTCAGTAAGTTAATTCAACGTAGAGTGAAAGATGATTCATGTATTAAAAAGTAATGCTGATTTGAGAACTTTGTACTTCGGCATTAATAAAAGAAGAAGTTCGTTATTTTGTTCATTGTTGATTCATAAAAAAAAATTAAATCACTGTTGAATTTTTAAAGTGTTTTTTTAGTTATTAAAAATAGGAAATTCTCACCCGATTTAAAATTTTTGCAGAATGTGTTTTCCTATGCTTTACAAAATGAGATCACGTAAAACTAAATCTTTGCTCATATTACTTAATACTTATTACAAATCTCGCACTTGCAGTGTTGTTCACAGTACAACACTCTGACATTGCAACATAATTGGCCACAATCTTCACAATTGAACTGTTTCTTTTGTGCGAGTTTTCTTGTGTTCAGTAAGATCCCAACTTCTAAGAAATGGCATAAAATATTGGTCGCATCTGTAACATAATTTCTAAACATGCACTTTGCTACGTCGAGTCAGATGATGTTTCCCTTTAAATTACTTCCCACATACTGAACACTGATAAGGTCGGCTTTCACTGTGGGCTATCTGGTGCATTTTAAGATTCTGTTTCTATTGGAAACATTTATCACAATGTAGACACTTGATGGGACGTTCGCCTACGTGAGTCCATCGATGTTCAATGAGATCAACACACCTCACAAATACTCTTCTTGACAATACAAACACTTTAAGTTTCGATTTTCTGGGTGACGTTACTAATGAACATGAAGGTTACTTGTTTCAGGAAATTTCGTTCCAGATATTCCATAGAAAAATTCTCATTTACTACTCTGAGCATCTTCCGACATTCTAAAATTTGTCCCCGCTTGAATTTATTTCTTAATTTTCTGATATTCGGTTAAGGATATTTTTCAGCATCACTTTCACAGTTGCTTTAGAGTGCAAAATATTTCATACATGTCTGATTTTCTTAATGATTGAATTATTTAGTTTTGCGAAAACTTAATATAAATTGGGCTTGTTCTAAATAAATATTATTTTGTAAATCGTTTACGAGACCTGAATTTTACAATCATTAGGATAACCAAAATGATTACATCACAGAGTGATATTAAAGATGCATATTCATCGAATAAAATATCCATCAAGATGTTTCTCAAAAAAACATCAATGTCGAGTACTGTGGTATTGCTCTTGTATGAGAAAACTCAGTATATTTTAGTATTTCAAATGAATGAATGTTGTCAATTTAATTTTATAATTTTAAAAAAATAAATATATTATAAATTAAGATAAATATTTTAACTGTACCATATTTATAATTTATTATTCTGAAGAAATATAAATATTGTCAATATATGAATACATGGAAACATAATTTGTTTTTCGTCTGTGTGGCATGCTGGTTATCATTTTATCGTTTTATTCCACAATACTTTTGCTCTTAATTTTTCTATATTACATAATACTACTAATTCATAATATCTCACACTGTATATTATAAAGAGGCATGCTAAAGAATTGCAGTATACTTCCAGTTTTGTATTTCTTGTTAGAAAGTTTGTGAAACAAAGAAAATTCCACGGTAATTTTGATTTTCGATCAAGACAATTGTTCTACTTGTAAGGCGAAACCTCTAAATTCAAGTTGATAAAGAGATGTGTGATTTTTTTATAGTTACACGTGGAATTTTTTTTTGTATCACTTTAACAAAGCTTAAATAGCTCAAAGTACAGATTTGTTCTCTAATTGAGAACCATGGTTATTTCATTTGAGACACCAAAACCTGTGAAGAAATAAGTTCAAAGGCTAAAACATTAATAAATTTCAGTCATTATGATTCATTTTTAAGTACATCTGTAGGAGTAATTAAAAATCGGAGAGTCATTGTTCTACTTCTACTGATGGACCTTATCAATAAAATGGTGTTTTGCTCATGCTTATATCGTATTCTTAAAAAAAAATTCTACAGAACCTATTTCCATTTATTTTAACTCATTTTCCATTGAAACTATCGTTTTTGATATTTAAGCATTTGTAAAATTTAATGCAAGTGAAAAATCTTTGCACTTTTCAGTCAATTAGAAATTTGATCCGAAACAAGCTTGTCACGAATTATCTTAACGTTTTGTAAGCCGAGAAACATATATATTTTGTATTACTTCGTTTGTATGAAATTATTAAAAAGGCATTTTAAATGGAGCAATTTTAATTGTAAAGTCGAAATACTTAAAAGTTTTCGTGAGCTGTTTTTCATTTCAAACCGTTAATTCTAATGTCGGATCTTTAGAAAGTGAGCGAAATATTTTATTATTTTCAACTGCCTTTATCATAAATTTATCACTCGATTTTTTTTACGTTTCAAAAGTTGTGTTCTATTTATTAGCGCTCCTGTTATATGAAATTCATTGTAAGGCCTTATCAACAGAATGGTCTTTGATTTTACTTGTAATCTTAAGTTTTTCGACTGTAAAGATCAGAAATTTAATATCAAGCATGTTAATTTCTCTCACGATTTGCTCTAATCCATGTATACTCAAAAGACCTTATCAACAAAATGATCTTTAAATTTAATTATAATGTCGAAATCCTTGGTAAAAATTGCGTGTGTCTTCCTTAATATTTTCAGTCAGGTATTATCAATCGAATGGTCTTTGATTTTTACTTGTAATGCCTTAAAATGTTTCACAGAACCATTGAATATCAAACCATTCGTGAAGCACATTCGTGGGTCTGTCTTCTTAATTGATTCATTTTTACGGAGTCCAGATTCCATTGAAATACATAAGCTAGTTGTCGGATCAATTCGTTTTATCCACAGGAATCAAGAAAGATGTTTAGTGAAAATGAATAAAATAAGCTTCATCTTTATGTTTTTTCCCCGACGCGTTTTGTTTAAAACGGCTATTTCTTCGACGTTGTCTGTCGTTTTTCTGACATCTTTATTATGGCTCCATAAATAAAGTTAGCTGATCCAGTTTACCCATAAATAAAAAGATCTGATCCGGGGATGTTCGACTGAAGATCCGGTTATTGCTTTGGTGAAAATCAGAAAAAGAGAATTCGATCGAGAAACAAAAAATTGGATATGTTGCTCACTTTAAAACAGTATTCGTTCAAAGAGTTACGAGCTTGGATGGAAAAATATTTGGATGTATCAAAAATGAAAAACCGATACTGAAAAAACTATGAAGCCGATTTTTTGTTCACATCTCAATGTTTATCCCACCGGAGCAACAATTTTACCTTTACGGAATCTCGTTATTCTATAAGCACAAAACAATATACAGACTTGTATGAAACAATCTTGATCGAAAAACATTAAAGTGTTTTAAAAAAAAATTATTACAACTTTTGAAATAGGAAACAGTTGAGGGAAAGAAAGACAAAGATTCGAAGAAAATATTCACAGTCTCATCGTACCAAAAAAAGCGTCAGTCGCAAATTATTTCAAAATGTTCAAATGTTTTGATTTCAAAGCTCTTGAGCTCCTCCAATTCAACGCTCATACCTTGATGGTCTCCCTGAGAAAGACGCTCAGTCACAATGCGTACCCATTTTTATAACCAAACATTAGAAAATAAAATTTGAAGCTTGAAATAAAAAATAAAATTTATATAAAAAATATAAAGTTTGAAAGAAAATAATATTTTTTCTGTTTTGCTCCATTCAAAATTTTCTAAGTCCAATCCAATCTTTGAGATTAGAGCTAACCGACCGGCAGATGGCTAGCCATAATGAAAATGAATTGTAAATAGATCCGCTTCGCCTTTCAAACACTATAAAGGTAATAATGAGGAGATTACACCTTGTGTATATATATATATATATATATATATATATATATATATATATATACAATTATTTATAAAAGCGAGTTTTTTTGTTTATTTATAACATTAAAGGAATAAAAAGTCTTCATTTAAATAACATTAGTTCAAAACATGTCAATCACACTTGCGAAATATTTCAAATAAATTTCTTTCTAAATTTAATCTTGATTTAAGTTTTCATTTTCTTAGTATGCTTTTCATTCTGAACGAATTTCGTTCATATATAAATTAGCAATTATTATATCAGATGAGTTTTGATTAATAATAATACATAATTAGGAAAAATGGCGAATGATTTTAATGTTTTTTTAAAAGTTAGTACAGGCTTTAAACTGCGTGTTTAATTGATTATTTGTCTTGTGTGTCATGAGTGATATTTTTGTCTTAATTTTTGTTTGATTTTAAAGTATTAAGGATTTAGTAGTACTAATTATCATTTTTCTGTTATTAATTAATAATTATACTAATTTTTCTATCATAAAATTACTTAGAATAACTTTAAAAAAAAAAGAAAAAGAAAAAAAAAACAGTAAAATTTGATTAAAATGGAGTACATTGAAAACCTGTCGTGCTGGTAAAAAATTATTTTAAAATAGTCTTTTAGAGAGCCGAAATTTATTATAATTTTTTGTAACGTATCTTTTTAATTATATTTTTGTTTATTTTTGCGATTTGCTCGGTATGGCAATTATTAGGCATTAAAATTTAATTTTTTTTGATCTAGCTAATTATTTTTTAATACCTAACACTTAATGAACAAAAAATCTGCTATCTAGATATCTGTTAAAAATTCAGATACAATTGTAACATTTTAAAATTTTATACAAATAATTCAATAAACTAAAATTATAACAGAAAAAAATTCTTAACAATAAAAAATTATAAATTGATTATTAAACAATAAAAAATTTAAAAATAAATATAAATGGTTAAAAATATACTAATTGAAGTTGAATTATATATGTACTTTTTATTTTTAGAAAATTATTGCGTTATTAAACAAACTAATAAATTCATTTCCAGAGATAAAATGGAAAGTTCTCAAATATTTTATGATTTTACAATGAATCTTGAATCCTCTTAAAAAATAAATAAGTAAAACTTAAAGAGCTCGAGAATAAAAGAAAGAAATTCTAATTGTTTCTAAAAAGAATAATTTTGAAATATTTTCATTCCCGAAATTTCCAATAGAGGGCGCCATGACATAAATGAAAATAAATTTGAACTACAGAAAGACTCTGATTAACACGGGGGATACGTTCCATCATAGTAGAGCGTAATGCGAAACAGCGCTAAGCAAAAAGGCTATTTTAACATGTAAATAATGAGGTTAATGAAAGATAGATAGAAAATGGGTTAGGTATTAAATTTAATAATGTTTTTTTAATGAAAATAAAACAAAACATTTATTTCTTACAAAAATAAAAACAATATAAACGAATATACTTATAAAAACAAATAAAATTCAAAGTCAGTCAGATCATTCAGACTATTCTGTGTCTCCAATTTTCTGACTTTTTTCAAGAAGGCAACTATTTACGTTTTTCTTTTGCATTCTGTTAGAAGTTGTAGATAAGTGGATAAAGCAACCATAACACCCCGTCTTGCTTTTGAACTCCAGTCAATATTTGGATCATTTTCTACAAATTGGTCCATAATTGCAGTTATAGTGGTAAATCTCCGTTTTTTCAAACGCCATCGAAAGTTCTTATTGCTCTTCTTTGAAATCACTACTATCAATATTTTTGTTTTCTTCTTCTCAGTTAATTCCTTGAGCTCATCATTAGAAAGACTGGCTGCTGTTTCTTGAACTATTTCTTCGACGTCTACCACATTTACCTCACCTAAGCCAGTTTGTTTTGTTATTTACACTATTTCATCAATATCGATGAGTGTCCAATGTCATCGCTCTTACTTTAATCTGGCCAAATGTTCTTCCATACTCCTTTCAAAGATCTTTCTGTTATCTTTTTCCAAGAAAGGTTTATGTTTTCCACAACATATATATTGTGGTTTTTCAAAAATTCTCTTATTGATTGCTTCTTTTCTCCGGCAGATTTTTCAAACATTGGCTTAAGTGTTCACTGCAAGTAATAAGCCTTCAAATTGGATATAACGCTTTGATCAATTGGTTGGATTAAAGCAGTTAAGAGTAGTAAGCAGAGTAAACCGGTTAGCGGAACAGCCATGCAACTTTTGGCGCGAATGGAAATCACGTGACAGGATGTGACGTCATATCACGTGAACATTGAGGGGAGTTGAGTTGTCATTTTTGTTTTCTTAAAGTTTTGCGTGAGTTGAGATGTTTTGTTTACGTTTATTTATCCCGCGTGATTTCTAAAGTTTCTATTTCTGATTTCCAGATATACGGGTGTAGGTAGACTAGAAAAATCTAATTTGGATTGTTCCATCTCAGACAAAATATATTCCTGTAAAGAACATTTGATGAAACTTTCCTTCATTTAGTCTGAAATCACTAAAATTTTATCACATAAATTTGAAAACTGAGACCTGTTTAGAACAACAAGATTAGACATGAACTGGAATTGCAAATTTAGAGTTGAAATAACTTTTGAAACATAAACACTAATTCGCCAATGATTGTTTGTTGTGATACACATAACTTTTTATTCATGATGGTCACAACATCAGGCGAACCATTAATTCGGAATTTGCAGATTTCTTTTACCAGTGAGTTCCATACGGCAGGAGACACGGTCACTCAATCTTTAGTCGGCTTTAACCATCCTTCAGCGTCTGTAATAAACTTCCGAATGTAGGCATAAGTACAGCTTTTGAAGCATGCTGCATAGGCGAAGTAATCTCCTCCAAGAGAAACCATATGTTCGGCCTGCTTTGTTTTAACAGACTTCATCTCACGCTTGGCTTTTCCCATCATGAGTTTTTGATCCAGAGCAGCTTTCTTTCTCATTCGAGGTTCTAAGTTACACAAATCTCTGGGTAAACGTTTCATTATTTTACTTTTTTCTCTTAGCTTCCACACGCGAGAAAAAATTGCAGTAATGATATACACTGAACAAATTTTTCCGGATAAAAAGTACAAGTGAGCTACACTTGTGTTGCCAAACCCTAGTAGTAAAATTTTATTTGTCCAATATAAAAAATCGATCCAGTAAAAGGCTTACTCAACACGTGAATGAATTCAATAACAAACAAATAGATCGCTAAAAACAAGATCCAGTTTGTCCCAACATGCATGCGTTTATTTCGTCACCTAAAACCCCTTGTTGTTGCCATTCACAAAAACAGAAACTTTACAATACATGTGGAAAAATCCCCTTTTTTTCAAAACTGTTGCCATTCCATGGAATAGAAACCATAAAATCGCATCGGATACATAAAATTTATAACGTGAAAGTCGTTGCCATTCCATGCTATAAAACTTTTAACACACGTGGGTTACATAAAAATAATATTGTGAAAGTCGTTGCAGTTCCCTTGAATAGAAACTTTTAACACACGTGGGATACATAAAAAAATATTTTTAAATTTGTTGCCATTCCCAAAAATAGAAACTTTACAAACCACATGACGTATAAAAATTAATTGTTTTCTGGAAAGTCGTTGCCATTTCCAGGAACAGAATCTTTAAACACATGTAAGATGCATAAAAAATTATTTTTGAAATGATGTTGCCCTCCCCAAAAATAGAAACTTTAGAAACCACGTGAGATAAATAAACGTAAACAAAACATCTCAACTCACGCAAAACATTAAGAAAACGAAACTGACAACTCAACTTCTCTCAATGGTTACGTGATATGACGTCACATCCTGTCACGTGATTTCCATTGGCGCAAAAAGGGGCGAGGCACTTGCGCCTACCGGTTTACTCTGCTTACTTCTGTTGTGTTAGGCGGCAAGAAAACCATTTAGACTTGAATGCACGATGTTAATTCTGATAAATTTGCTGGGTGGATTGGAGCATTATCAATTAATAGTAGTGCTCTATTCTCAAGTTTTTTAATTTTGCGATAACGCTTAACAAACGGGTATAAATTTTCAGGGAACAAATCCTGGAAAATTTTATTAGTTATCCATAATTTTTCATTAGATTCCCAAATAAAAGGTAAAGTTGATTTAGATATGCCTTTCATCACTCTTGGGTTTTTGGAGTGGTAAACTAGTAATGGTTTTAATTTGAAATATCCGCTTGCGTTACCACCCAGTAGAAGTGTTAAGCGATCTTCTGCAGCTTTAAACCCTGATTCTCGTTTCTCTTCATGATATAGAAATGTTCGTTTTGTCATTCTTAGGCAAAACAGGCCTATTTCATCAACGTTAACAACTAATTCTGGAAAATAGTTTCTTTGTTCAATTATTGTTTTTAATGTCGTTGTGAATTCAGCCGCAGCTTTCGTATCCCTACTTCCTGATTCTCCTGTAATCTTTATGTTGTGAAGATTATTTTGATGTTCAAATCTATTAAACGATCCTCAACCAGCAACGAAAACTTCATTTATGTCACTTGCCTCAGCCTGAATGTAATTAAAAATTCTTGTAGTTTTTTCCATTATGATAGATTGGCTTAATGGCATATTGCGTTCAATTTTGTCGTCAATCTATATTAGACAGTCGTTTTTCCATTTCCTCTATAAATGTTATTTCTAGAACCGGTAATTCTAGTTGCAGAGCTTGACGTAGTTCTAGTTGCCGATGACAGTATTTTTTTCTTTATTCTTAAAGATTATCCTTATTGTTGAAGTTGCGAAATTCAATGCAGCACTAATTTCAGCTTGACGTTCAACCAGAATCTAATTTTCTAATTACTTGCATTTTAGTTTCCAGTGAAATTCTTTTTCTGGTTGATTTCTGTTCTTGTTTTTCATTATCACCCATGATTAAAACTAAAGATCTTAATATTTGTCGCTCTATTAATCTTTATTGTATTATATAAATTTATACTTACAATAATGTTAAAAAATGATAAAAATGCGTCCGTACAGTACCACAACAAACAAGAAACACAACTACGTTGCTTCTGATATGTTATTTGGAAACTTAGCGCTGCACACAACTTCGGGAAATCCCCGGGTTGAAATTAAAAGCGCTAAACCGAAACAGCGTTAAGTGGGGTCTTACTGTATTAGACAATGACTTTGAAAGGGATATTACTGACACAGAAACAGCAAATAAAGATAAAAACTCTATTAAGAAGTATTTTAAAACTTAAAAGAAAAGAAATTAAGCTACCAAAACAAAAAACAAAGTTTTAATTGTTGAAATGCAATAAAATAATAATATTCCAAAATAATAATAACAATGTTAATCCTTCACCAAGGGATCCAGAAGTTGATATCCAAATTGATATGGACACAAACAATAAGGAAAAAAACTTTCAACAAGTCCAAAACAAGAAAAATAAGATTCCCTCTATCATAGTTTGACTCCAAATTCATCTGGAAACAGATACAAACTCTAAAAAAATAATGAAATCTCCTCTTAGACTGGAGAAACTACTGGAAATATAACTATTAGTCTATGAGTTCCTGATTCTGATGCACATAGAAAAATAACTAAATTATTCGATGATAATAAAATTCAATTCCATACTATTGCACTTCCAGAAGACCATTATTTTAAAAATGTCATTCATCACCTGCAAATAAATGCTACTTATGGTTTGCATGTAGAACTTATTGAAAAGAAATATAATCCCATTAAAATTTCCCAATTAACAAGAAGAAGAAAGGACAAATTATTAAAATGCCTTTAAATATGATAACATTTTACAATAATATAAAATCAATTGAAATTTACGAAGAAGAATACTTTTTTAATCTAGGCAAAAAGTTGAATCTTACCTTGGTAGGAAAGAACCTACCCAATGTTACCGTTGTCAAAGCTTATTTCATTTGTAAACATCCTAAACATCATGAACTTAAATTCGCATAGGTTCACATCCCACATGTGAATGTAAGCTACCAAAAGAAAGTACTATAAAATGGGCAAACTACTTAGGTGAACATACAGCTAACTATAAACGATATCCTTAATTTCTCAAAATAAAACAAAAATCTGCATTAAATCCAACAGCCTTAAAATTATATGAATCCAGAGCTGTAAATAAATACCATGATCAAGCTACTGCAAAAATAGACTTAGAGAGTGCTGAAATATTATAGATAAAGCATGCACATCATAAATGAGCTTGAAAATCGCATATAAAATACCTATAAAATACTAATCTTCTTAACTTAACAAAGCAAATAGAAACTGCAGCTCCTGCAAACTCTCACGGACTCACAAAATCAAATAATGACCAGTAGAAATTTCTCAATGCAACCATTGATTATTATTGCTTGGAATGCTAATAACATCTGTAATAAAATTCATCAATTTAAAAACTTTCTAATTGAATGCAATGTTAATATTGCCCTTATCTCTGAAACACATGGCAATAATTCTACCAAGATTAATATACTTAACTACATCACTTATAGAGCTGATCGTTTTTTAAGAATAAAAACCAGAATTGTTATATACCCAAAAGAACTATCCAAACTTTGCTAATTAGTGCTAGAAATTAAGGTTACAGGAAACTTCAATTATACTAACAACAAATTATTTTCTTGCACTTAAGATAACTGCACTTTATTGTTCTCCAGACCTTAAACCATCTGATAAACTGATTAATGATTATTTTCCTCCAAACTCTGTTATTCTTGTAGGCGACTTAAACGCACAGTCTGGAGCTGTAATAGAAATAATAATAATAATGGAAAAACATTCATTGAACTAATAAATAAGCATTATCTCCGAATTCTTCCCCAAAAGGAAATAACATATCTTCCAACTTTATTTGATCACCCTCCAGTCATGGTTGTTGACACCACACCAATCATTCTGAAATTGTTTGTAAACAATTCTCGTGTTTTGGATTACCAAAAAATATTTTTAACTGTATTTTGCTAATGTATATGCTTAAGAAAGTTTTTACCTATGTAAATACCTTCATTTGTTACTGATCTTATCTTTTATTACTTTAAATTATATTTATTCTTATTTATATACATATGTGTCGTTTTAAATTCATAATTACTGCCTTGCAAATTCTATTTTGGGAGTACTCAAATGCAATTAAACTGCTATTTAATTGCATTTTTGTTACTCAAAATAATCAATCATGTCAACAAACAAGTCGAATATCTAGTTAACTGCCTAATATAATATTGCCCAACGAGGGCTCCATACCCCACTGAGGGATAATTTGATTGTTAAAGGGGGTAAATCGAAAATGGACTGGCCACCAGCTTAACCCTTTTGCTTCAGGCCATTTTAATGCAATGCTAGATTTTGATACCAAAATTGAAAGAAAGAAGCAAATTCTAAAATAACTGCGGTAAATAAATATTATAAATTCGTTTAATGAGACCAAAATATCAATTAGGTTTTTGGCATCGTCAAATTAACCTCCCATGCGGTAGATAGCATGCTCCGTGTAAACCTTCGGACGCTTTAAAATTTCGCTGAATAATGCAATTGATCATCCCGTTGCAACTTCTGTTGTGTTTCGCAGCATTCAGTTGGTGTTAATTCGAAATACGTGTCCGTAAAAACTGTTTTAAAAGTTGATGTAAAAAATATATACATTATATAGATATAATTGGTAATTATTTGATTTTATTTTCATTTATTTTAATTTTAGAAGCATAATTTTCTTGAAAAATTTATCAAATGGAAAAATGTTATTTTGAGGTGGAGGTAAATGTTTTATATACATTTAAATACATATTCATTTTTTTTAGTATGCGTTTACTCTATGTCACATGAAATTAAATTTTAACACATACTTTCGTTTTAGTTTTTAATTTATGTTATATAGATTTCTTTCAACCCATAGTAAAATTAGTGGTGCAAGCAAGAAAAAAATTCGCCAATATTCAGAGGAATATTTAAAATCTAGGTTCATACCTGCTGTCAACGATGAGCGGTTACCTTTTTGTCTTTCATGACAGCAATGCTTGATTAATGAATCAGTAAAACGAGGTCGTTTTGAGGAGCATTTGAAGGTGAAAACTAATACTCATATTAATTCATAATTGAATTACTTTCAAATTTTAAAGAAAAATTTTGAAAAGAAGACAACAATAAAGTTTCTATTTACTGCTCACACTTCAACTCATAATCGTATTTTTGAGGCAAGTTGTCAAATTTCAGTATCAATTGCTAAATCTGAAAAAAATCATACTATTGGAAAGAACTTAATAAAACCATCAATATCAGAATTTCAAAAAACATTCCTTGAAAAAGACGAAAAATATAAAAGCTATACCGATCAGAGTAACAATACTGTTACCAGAAGCATGTTTCATGTAAGTGATAGATTGGGCCAAACTATAATTTTTTCAGGTGGGTGCCACTACCAAGGATATTAAAAATCGAGATTTATTTAAAAAAATTGTATCTATTTATTAGAATTTTGATATTTCTATAGTATGTAATTATAATGAAAGATTCGAAAATTTATATTTAGAATTCGAAATAGAACGCGATTCCTATATAGAATAGATGAAATGTGTGAAGACATTGAAAAACCACTTGTTGAAAAGCTGAAAACAAGAAAATTCTCAGTGCAAATGGATGAATGTCTCGCATTTGAAAAATAAAATTGAAAAACAAATTAGTTCAATATGAATCAGTACAAAACTAAAAGTAATTAAGAATAATATTTGTCAATGGAAATTATTAAAAAACTATACTAAGAGTATTTTAATGTAAAATAACTGAGCAATCCGAATAGTAAATCTTATTATTGTTCAATTTTTTATTGCAGAGTGCATTTTCGGAACACTAATAATTGTTCGTGTTAGTTAAAAAATTAGTTTGAACAATATTATAATAATGTACAAGAAGATATGTGAATACTAAAGTCCATAAAAACTTATAAGGATAGGGGTTCTTAATTGTACTATAGTATTTAAACTTGTTTTTTCATAATATTTTAATTTGATAATTTTTTAAAATTTAAAAAGCAATAGTTCAGAAACTTAGAAATTTAAAAAAAACTTATATAAAATTTATTTCATAAGATGATATATTTCTACTGCTAATAATTATCGATTAAAAATGTTTTGCATGAGAATTTTATTAATTTTATCTAAATTTTGTAATACTTTTTAAATTACATATTTTGATTTTACATATAAGTAAACTACAAATTATTAAAAAAGTAGAATAAAAATAATCTGGAAACTTTCATTTCAATAGGTATTTATATCAAAGCTTTTTTTACTCTATTTTGATTAGAATAATCTTCGCTAAAAATTAATGATGCAGGAATTATTTATTTTTTCTTTTTTACAAAATTAATGAAACTGGTTAAATCTAGCATATTCTCTCATTTGTGAATAATGCAAATTCACTTTTGAAGAAATGAAATCAAACACATAGAAATATGCATGGAAGCAACAAGCGATAAAAATAGCGCAAGTCACAAATGGTAGACACCTGTCCCTTAAGGCTCTTCCAGACTTACGTGAGAACTCCCGTTGTCTTGTCGCTCCATCTGGTGTTAGTTCTCAAAGCTTGTCGAGGGGAGTATCCGAAACAATATTATTGGTTGAAATTGCTTGTCAATCAATCAATCATTCGAAGTTAGCGAGTCTGCCAGATTTGGCGCGTTATATCGTGAAAAATTAAAGCAGTAACGCCATAAAAACAGCCAAAAGAGAGTTTTAAATTTGCTCCTAACAGATGTTTAATCTCAAATTACCCTCAGGGTTCACAAGCGTCTAGTGACAAAGTTAGCGTTGAGCGAAACATAAACAAACAAATCATTCAACGCATGCGCAGTTAGGTAAAGCGTTCAGACATTTTGCGCATGTCCAGAGCTTTACGGATTTCAGCGCCATTATTTGTGTTTATACTTTTGACTTGATTTCATTTGTTAAATCTTGCTGTGAAATGTCTTTCGTATCTTAAAAAAAAGGCCCTTTTCAGGGCCGGAATGTGATTCTGAAAGTACTTTAAGTGCTTTTTCTGATGATGAATCATGCGATGTTGGAATAGAATCAAATTTGAGCGATGTTGGAATAGAATCATAACATTGAGAACTCTTTCAATTTGCATTCAGAGGCTATTAAGCATAAAAATGACAGTATTAGCATTGAAGCTTGGGTGCAGCAAATGAAAACAGAAAATGACTGCATCTTATTTTACAAAGCTCAGGGAACTGAGGATAGTACGTATAAAACATTAAAAAAAGAAGACTTTGTGTTAATGATTATGAATGATGCTCAGAAAAACATATATCAGAAATTTTCTTCTCACTGTATATGTGTTGATGGAACACATGGTTTAAACAGCTATGGGTTTGAATTATTTACTGTTTTAATAATTTATGACATGAGACAAGGTTTTCCATGTGCTTTTCTGATATCCAACAGGAGTGATCAGATTATGATGTCATTGTTCTTCTCATTGATTAAAGAGAAATGTGGCAGTTGCTCCCCTAAAGTTTTTATGAGCGATATGGCAGATTCCTTTTTTAATACATGGGTTCAAGAAATGGGTTACCCTTCAAATCGTCTTTATTGCTCTTGGCATGTAGATAGGGCATGGAGAAAAAATTTAAAAAAATAAACGACACAGATAAACAAATACAAACATACAAAATTATTCGCATGTTAATGCAAGAGTCAGACTCAACAGCTTTCTCTATAATGTTGGAAGAACCATAAAAGCTGTTGAGAATGGATCCTGATACTGTGGAATTTTGTAAATATTTTGAAATGTTTTATACTTGCAAACTATCTGTTTGGGCATATTGTTATCGACGACATTGTGGTTTAAACACTAATATGCACATTGAACGGATGCATAGAACCATTAAATATATTTATTTAAATGGCAAAAATGTCAAGCGATTAGATAAAGCCGTTCATGCAATCATGAGATTTGTTAGAGACAAACTCTTTGATAGACTCGTTATACTAAATAAGGGCAAAATAACGAGCAAAATCAGAGATTTAAGAAAACGGCATAAACTTTCCACTACAATAAACCGTGAAATCAATAAGGTAGAAGATAATTGGATTGTGCCCTCTTCAAATGGTGATTATTACATTGTTGAGGAAAATATAAAAGATTGTTCATGCCAAATTGTATGCACAGAATGTAACTGCTGCATACATAGATACAAGTGCAGCTGTTTAGACAGTTGTATTGAATGGAATATGTGCAAACACATTCATTTGGTATGTCTAAAATCAAAAGAAGAAGCACCTTCAGATAATGAAATGAAAGAATTGTGCATTGATGAATCAATTAATGAAACTAAAACTATAATGGAAACTATCTCCAAATCACACCTAAAACATCCTATTTCTGTAGAAGACCGGTTAGAATCTGTAAAAGAACAGTATCTCCATTTGTTTCCATCGGTAAAATGCTTAGAAGAAATTGAAGTGTTAGAAAATACTTTAAAATCTTTAAAGCCATCTTAGCAAGCAGCAAAAAATTCTCAAGGGCAGGCGAAGTTATCAGTTTGTAATGTTCCAGCTAATAAAAACAATACCCCTCAAAGATCCTTCAAACCAAAAAAAGGCATAAAAAGTCCTCACATTTACAAAAGCCTACTGAACAAGAGTGTCAAAAATCAGCATTAGCATTAATTTTAAATCATAAAGGAGAAAATTTAAAATAACATTAAAATTGTTTGTAAGCTTTATTATAAATACAACTTTCAATGTTCAACAATTTAATATCACTTAATCTGCCTATAAATTATTGTTTTTGAAAATTTGTTTAGTAAAATGAAAATTAGTGTTATGATTTTCTGTGTTTATTCATACCAGATATATAATCATTGTTTGATTTGTTTTTATACACAAAAATAAGCATATTTATAACTTTAAATTTGGTAAGTAACTTCATTTAAATTATATAGGATTATGAAAAAATTATAAATATATGTTTGAATTTTATATATATATATATATATATATATATATATATATATATATATATATATATATATATATATATATATATATATATATATATATATATATATATATATTGTAGAATATAATACACAAACGAAGGCTATGTAGTAAATATGGTTCCATAAAATATTCAGTGGAACTAAAATGTAATAAAAATCTTACTTTAATAAATGTGGAAAGCATGTAATCTTTAATTATTCAACAATGATTTTAAACAAGATTTTTTAATTTAATAAAATTTGTTGTTGTGGTGAGAGATTACTCACTCAGTACCTGTTGTTATTTAAAAAAAATTTTTTTTCTCATCAAAGTTTAAATGTTGAACCTGATAAGGAAGAATAACTTTAATTTGCTATTAAAAGTAATATAAATTCAGTTGGGCGATTTTTCCTCAAAAGCAAAATTGTAAAATATTTAAGTTATATCTGTATTTAGAATGTGATATAATTTATTTCTTCTGATCACAAAATATCAAAGATTTTTCAAAACACTATTTTATTCATTTGAAAGACTATTTAATATCAACTTATAAAAAGTTTTTTTTTTCTTCCAGATTTAAAGGTAAAGATATTTTACTTCAGATCAAATGATGCTCATATAGAAACACATAGTCCAATTAAAGAATATCTATAACAAAAAAAAAAGGTTGTGAAACATATATTTGTTAATATTTAATGTAAATAGTCCTGATGAAGTTAACATAAAACTGATACATTTCAAAATGCAAATCAAATAAAATGATAAAGTGCACAAGTAAATAAATTTACAATGCTTTTCAGAAATTGAGCTATGAATATGCAGCAGAACTCCATTTACTAGCTATAATTTAATAACAATCTGTTTCAGACAGAAGATATTTACAAAATTTTGTTTACTTATTATATACAGGGATCTTATTTGGTTAATACACATAAAATGTTTGATTGAAAGGTAATCAAAATTTTACAAAATTTTATTACTTTTTATATATTACTAATATAAATAAATTTTTGTTTGTTTCGAATTTAATTGAGAAGGGCAGCATACATTAGAATGAAACTTAGCAGCTTGTTGGTCTCCGATTTAAAAACTTCGTTTAACATCAAAATTTTGATAACATTATTGTTACTTAATTTAAACTACAATTAAAACTGATTTAAATTCTGTAAAAGTTCTAATGCGATGATACAAATTACTTAAACAATGAAACATTCTGTTTTGAAACTCCTTCCGTTTCAATTAGGAAAGATGTAAGTCTTTTCCCCTCCTTTTTCAATTGCCATCTATATGTTAGTGCTAAGAATAGAAAAAATATTTAAAACAAAGAATTTTTATTTTTGAAAAACAGTTGCAAATAATATATTAGTGTTTTTGCTAATGCTTTTCTCTATACACTTAAGTGTATCCTTCATGTGCAAGAAATTACCATTAAGCATCAAACTAACCAAATCTAATCTACCTAAAGGAAACACCTAGGAAAGAGTTTCACACCTCCTTGGGTTTATATATCAGTGAACTATACAAAAGATTTTATTTCATTGTCCAAAACTTTTTGAACAAAGCTAAATAAATATTTTTATTTTTTCTAAATTGTAATTTTTTTTAAAGTTATATACACATTTTCTACTGGAATCTGTAGCCCTTAATAATATAAAAAAGAAATATTACTGCAGAGAAAGGATAACATCATTGATTCAAATATGTACTTCTCTTATTTTTGTAAATAGATTATCTGAAATAATAAAAAATTGACTTCATAATTCCAAATGTTAGCACAATTAATATTTGCAAACATTAAAATAGATTTTTTTCATGTATATATGAGACAGTATATATATGTATGTGTGTGTATTTATTATTACTAAAATTACTGTCTAGCACCACTTTTATAGGAATACTACTCGTTTGGCACCAACAAAACTTTCAATATCACATTATTTATTAAAAGTACAAAAAATATAAATCTAACAATATTTCATTTTGAAAAATTAAAAACAAATTTTTTTTCTGTTTCGGGGATTTAAAGATGGTGATGGATTACTTGATTTGAATACTGCCAAATAACAAAATATCAAGGGAGAATAATCTTTCACAATGACATACACTGAAGTGAAAAATGAAGAAGCTGTCTTTTAATGCTATGTAAATATTAAATCTTATACACAGAGGACCTCACTTAACCATAATGGGAACAAAGACAAAAGTTTCTTTGGGGCCCTCCTTTGCTTCACAACAACAATCTTTTTATTTAATTAAGCAAATGGTTAGATTCGATTAATATTACTAAATAAACTTTGATTTGAGTGCCCAGGACGACTGCATCATATGCCCTTGCCTTACTCAGGCTCTTACATAGCATTGTATAAAAAAAGAAAGAAAAACTAACCATAGTCAATTCCACCATTCAGCTAAACATTACGTATTGGCATTCCAAAAAAAGTAAAATTATTTACTTTATTTATTGAACGAGTTACTAATGAATTAACTATTACTGTCTTAAAGTGCATGAGAGGAGCCACAAGTATAAAAGCAAACCTTTATGTGGGATGATTTATACAATCATAAGGTTGTGATGCTGTATCAAATGACTCAAGATGAACACAGCATTGCTTACAAAGATTTAGATTCTTACTTTAATAAATTTATGAGATATTAAATAAATGAAAATATCAGAGTGCTTAGTTGATACTAAAAAGAACATTATCTTTATGTCACCTACATAATCAGTGAATAACATATTATAATATATTTTTAAAGTTCCATCACAATTAATTTTTCATATAAAATTATTGCTGTTTCAATCTAATTAAATCTGCAATCAAACCCATTATGTTTTATTGCATATAAATTATTTTAATTTTTGGCAAATTATCTATCATCGAAAAAATATGTATGACTACTTTTCTGTTATCTCTTCAAAAAAGTTGTATTAACAGAAAGGTGGTCACACAATTTTTCTAGAAGCATTCTCTTAATGAAACAAGATACACATTCTATCAAAAATTTAGGTTTTCCAAACCTCAAAATCTTTATTTTCCTCCTTAACTAATTTGTAGTTTTCTTTTATATTACCTTACTTAGATAGCTAATATTTTTTGTTTTAAGTAACCACATCATAATTCAGCATTTAGTCATTTACAATAAAATTTTCTCTTAAATACAGTTCACTTTAAAATTTGTTGACTGTTTTATCAACTGTTTACATCTGAATGTTAGCATTACTAATTAATTTCTTCTATGATTTTTAGCATTATATAAATAATAGAGAGTATATTCATGAGAGAATGTTACTTTTTTTGAGGCAAAGCCTAAAAAAATTATCATTAAAGTTTTTCAAAATAATTCATATAAATCACATCTCATTACTATTTCAAAGCATTTCCATACATAATAGAAATAAAAATTCACATCTTAAAAAAATTTGAAAGCATCTTTTATTAATTAATTAACAGCTCATAAAATTCTACATGATGTGAATTTATTTGCTTATATATTCTGTTACACTGATTAATATTTCAGCTATAAATAAACACATCCACTGTCGCTTTTCCATTAGCGCATGTTTTAATAGTTTGATACTCCGTAAAGCTCTGGACATGCGCAAAATGTCTGAACGTTTTACCTAACTGCGCATGCATTGAATGATTTGTTTGTTTATGTTTCGCTTAACGCTGACTTGGTCACTAGACGCTTGTTCAGGGTTCTTAGAATAGGGGTGAGGGAAAATGGGCCAGTATATATAGTGACGCTCACGTATTCGTGATAAATACTGCTCCATTGTGCGTGCGCAGCACAGGGAAAATTAGTTTTTACCGCGCAATGTCGTACTGTCTGTCTGTTGTCGCCTCAGTGTGCGGCTTGCCTATCAATGCTATTAAAGCTAATGCCAAATCTTCACGTCTTTTAAAGCTATTTTGTGAAGAACAAAATTCAGATCATGTGAAACTTTTACTTCAGATGTAGATGATTCAGAAGTATAATGGTTCTCTTTTGAGGGAACTGCTTGAAAAGACTTATAGAATTGTTTAATGCTTTTAGGGATTTTTTAAGCAACAAATTTGAAATGAAGTATCTGTTAGCAGTCGATGGTAAAACATTTGTGATTTATTTGGCCGATATTTTTGGAAAAACTAAATATAGTAAATAAGCAACTTCAAGGAACAAATAAAACTCTCGTTGATGCGAAAGCGAAGATGTTTGGTTTCATTACCCATATTAAATTATGTCAGAAATATATTAACAAAAAAGCTTCGAACATTTTCATTGGCTCCAAAAATGTGAAGTAAATGATACCATTTTACTTGTTATTGTCGATAATCTGCTAAATCTATCAGTTGATTTAAAAGAAAGATTTTTGGATTTAAAACAAACTGATTTTCCTACATAGATGATGCAGCCAATGCTAGTAAATTTGTCTCATATATTATATGCAGTATCAAGATGAACTCGCACAGGAATGCAAAATGATTAGTCAATTAAAACTTTATTTAGTATAAAAAGAGCGATGGCCATGGCTTTGTGAGGAAGCAGAAATCAAATACTTCTGGCTTGTAGTACTACCATTTAGTGCCATATGAACGTAAGGGAGAAATGAACTTTTCAGATTTGACAAGGCGCTGTACTCTCTGTCAGGCCCAGCATAGGTCAGAATCCAAATTACTGGATTTGTAAGAACAAAATGTTGATTAAATAATAGCAGAGGTACCTTAGTTCCCAAATACCCACAAGACAAAAACTGTCTTCCGACAGACTACAAGCAACAATTACTGAAATGCAACTCTTTGGTTGTGCATTACGAGAGACTTAAAATGTAGATGAAAAAATACCTATACTTAAAATGTAGTAAAGAAATACTTAAAATGTAGATAAAAATGTTCTTTAGAAAAATAAAATTTTTTAAAATGCGTCAAACATTTTACCTCGGCTTATTTTCCAAAAAACACAAAGTATCGTATAAAACAGAAATATAAAATTGTACACATAAATGGTATTGTGTTCTTGAATGTTTAAATTTCAACCTGTACAATATGTACATACATTTAAAAAAATACACACATATTTACTATTTTATAAATATTTAACAGAGAATAAAAATATTTTTGTGTGTTAAATTACGTGAATAATACTAAATTTTGCAATCACTCCTTCAAATCAGGACTGGTCAATCAAGCGCATCTTATTCATTACTATATAATCGCAAGAATAAGATTTCTAACAATCTAGAGAGTGATTAAGTCTGGTTTACATATATTTGAAATTAATAAAAATGTTTTAACAAACATTCTGTTTACATAATATTAATTATATTAAAATATAAATTAGATGTGTTTGTTAAAATCAATTTATTACACTTTGCTGCAGAACCTAAAAAAAAAAAATTCTAATTAAAGGAAGTAATCGACTATCATGCCTAATGTCTAAATATATTACATTCGGTAATACGCAACCAATAAATTATAATATAGAAAAATAAAATAAAATTTTTTAAAAATTCCTTATAATAATAAAAACATAAAAAAATATTTACAGAATTAACAAAAATTATCTTTAACAATTAACGCAAGGTCTTCTTCTTTCAATGGTTGAAGTACCTTTTTTTTATGTCTTGCGCAGAGTGTTCCTCTAGAATCTTGCCAATAGGCTAAAAACTTTTCTAATAATTTGAATGCAGCATATTACTTTACCTTAAATGTTTCGATTTACATTAAGTTTTGATTCCAAGAACACAGGTGATTATTCATCTGCTTTAAAAATCTACTGTTCTACGTGCTGAAAGATCTGATGTAGATGAGTGATATGTCAGAGACCGCTCATTCAGAATGTCTTCACGGGTCCAAAACTCCATTTGCATATTTTCATTGTTAGCATTGCTCCGCCAACAGTCTGGTGTTAAAAAAAGAAAAGAAAACCAAACTTAAAATATTTAAATTAACTTTCCATTAGTACTAAAAGTTAAAAATGGAGAAACTATTTTTAATCCCATATTTTATATTTGTGTATATTTATTAATTATTCATTTTTTTCTAAAGTACTTTTCTAAGCATATAAATACTTATTTATTTGAAATACAATAAGCAAAACAGTATTTATTTATTATGAAGCTATCGTTTGTATGTATTGGCCACATATAGGAGAGATATCAGTTTTTATAGATTATTTAATAAAATCATTTTTGGGAAATAAAAACTTTTTATAAATAAACCATAAGTACAAGTATTTTGCAACTAAAAATCTCTTTCAAAACAATTTGCAAACAATTTTAATATTTTATTCCCAGAAATATATTGACAGTGAGATTTTTTATTTCTAAGCCACATTAATTTTTTTCATTATACTCTAACAATACTCCTTTATTGTTGATTTTATCAGAAAATTATTCTCTAAATATGATAGTGAAGTTTATTTTTTAAATTTTATATTTCAGCTTTAATTTCTTTTAGATTATTGTATGTAATTTAAATTTTGTCTCTGTAAGTCAAATTTCGGATATATATATTCATAAAACTCAATCATTTTAGTATGATTTCTTGCCTGCTTTGTCAAGCAATAACACATATGTCCTGCAATATTTAAAATATGTTGCAATTTTAAGATAAAATTGCACTAACTTATGGAAAATTAATCACTTCTAGAAAAAATCACAATTTAAAATATCTTCGACGATGACATTCATTGGAAGAAACAAGTAATTAAAAATCAGCAAAATGAAAATTTGCCCTGAAATGGTAAACATTTTTAACTATTCAATTTCTCAAGAATATATATTCTATACACTATATTTATTCTCATCAAGGAAATTCAGGTTGTTGTTGTTGTGTGCCAGCTGCTGGTATTATGGGGTGCGCTGCTCTATTTTTCCAACTGAACCATATTTTGGTGTGGAGTCCGACTTCCTCAGTACACACATGCCATGGGTTGTTGTTGTTGTTGTTACTAACGTTACTTGGACAAGCCAAGCTCGCTATGCCTTGGCTATTAGAATTTCAGTCAATTGGAAGCTTATTTCGTTTATCAGAGCACCATGAAGGTAAAAGTACAACTTTTGCTCTTCAAATCCTTCGATAGATGGCAGTACCGGAGAATCTACTCCCTCAATTTTTGGCATTGATCTGAAAGGGAAGTAAATTTCTCCAGACCAATGCACCACCCATGGTAACTGCTCAATGACCGACAACAGGAAAAAAGATTCCACAGATTTAACGAGCACGTATATCGCATGTACTCGGTGGGTCTTTGGAGGCATTAGGAATCGAACCCTACCGGTTGGAAGGGTTCGATTGTGAATCCCACCCTTCCGGATGGAAAGCCGATACCCTAACCACTAAGCTACCACAGCCCACATGCCATAGGTACCTGTTATATTGTTGTTGTTGTTGTTGCTTATGAAACTTGGACAAGCCAAGCTCGCTATGCCTTTGGCAGTGCGAATTAAGTCAAAAAGAGCGTCTTTCGTTTGGATCAGAGCACCACGAAGGTGAAAGTACGACTTTGCTCTTTTTCTAAGGTGCCTCGTAATTTTGAACCACGGTGATGAGGCCACACCTAAGCTGGCACCCTCTT
>JAJQOW010001530.1:0-44524 GCA_037975125.1 Latrodectus hesperus
GAAATGGATGAATAATATTCAGGCTTCCTAATTTCCCGTTTAGCGACTAAAATTGAAAGAAGATGCTGCTTCTTTTGTCTTTAAAAAATAAAAACAAATTCAAAATGTATTACCACCATTGCAAGTAAGAAACAAGTAATTAATTGCATACTATTGCATACTATAGATTTTATAAAATATTTAAATAAACTATGACTTTAAAGCCCCAATTCATAATTTTAAAATCATTTTTTCTAATAAATCAGAAAAAGCTAATTGCTTACATCGAAAGATATTTAACAAATAATGAAAATCTTCTATTATTATTATAATTTGGCTTGGACAATCTAAATACTTGAAAAGCAAAGGATTTATGACATAATAATTCAAGAAATTTTCAAAGAACAAAGGTACAGATCAAGTAGTAGTTACACTTGTTTATTCTTTTAGAAGATGAATTGTAAATTTTAATAACATTAAACAATTGCTTAAAAGGAAAAGCCTGAACATTATGCAAATAATAAAATTTTAATTTCTTTTCAAATTGAAATAGAACAATGTTTTTACTTTTATGTATTCTAGAGTTGTTCAGAAATTTTTCTATTCAATATCCTAAATAAGTCTTAAGAGTTTAAGCAATGTTCTAGGAGTTTTGATACTGAGTAGCACAAAATACATCTTCAATAAAAAATCATAATAATAATATAAAATATATTATAATAGTGTATATTCATAATAATATTGAATTTTTCATTTCAAAGCATTAAAAATGGAATATTTTTATTAAATATAGAAGAATAAAACTCTTATAATTCCAATCATTCTAATTGTTAATATCCTCGATGAAGATAAAGAAATAAAATTTTTCAATATTTTTGTAAAAATACTAGAATAAAGTATTTTAAGCGAAATACTATAAATTAATTTAGCGGTTTTATGAGTGCGAATTTTATGTCAATTTTAGTGCATTTATTTAAACTGAGTAACTGAGTTTCTTATAAATCTGTTCGTCATATGTAATTTTGAAGAGGAAACAAAGAGATTCTAAAATTCTAAACTATTATCTGTAAATTACCTTGTACACACACACACACACACACACACATATATATATATATATATAGATAGATAAATAGATATAGATAGATATAGATATATAGATAGATAGATAGATAGAAGGTAATTTACAGGTAATAGTTTAGAATCCCTTTGTATAATATATATACATATATATAACAAAATTTTAAAGAAAGAATGAGTAACATTTATAATTTTAGAATCTCATTGTCTTATTTTCAAATTTTTCAAACTGACAGATAGAAACATTTTGAGCTCCGTATTAAAATAAAATCTAAATATTTCTCTTGATAGTTATTTTTTGACATTTTCACAACTTAAAAAATGAAAAACAAAGACATATATAGCTACGATTAATTTTTTTTTCACAAATACAGCAAAAATAATTTTTTCTACTTATTACTGTTGGCTTATGCGAAATACATGTTATGTAGGAGTGAATCAAATAAATTAAAAATTTTTAATTCAATTGTTATATTCTATTATTTATATATATATATATATATATATATATATATATATATATATATATATATATATATATATATATATATATATATATATATATATATATATATATATATATATATATATATATATATATATATATATATATATATATATATATAAACAAATAATGTACATTCTGTGAATATACAGGAAATCTTTGCTAGTTTCATGGTATAAAATTTTTAACCGAATCATAATACAAATATTCCTGCAATAACGATTGAAGTTTCGTTCACATAATTTATATGACTATGGGGTTTTAATCAAAAGACTTTCCAAAAGTAAAGTAATGAAGTTAAACCTTTTGAAAACAATTCAGCTTTAACGCATTCTCTTTGAAAATCTCAGACTTATTGTGCATCCCTATATATATAAAAGAATCCATGCAATGCATTTTGATCAAAACAAGAAAAAAAATTTGAAACCAAAATCTGTTTTCGAAAATAAATAAAGAAATAGTGTCAAGATTTTTAATATTTTATGTTCCTGAGATTTATTAAATTTTGTTAGAATGTGTTCATAAATATTCTTAGATGCTTAACATTCAAAACAAAATTAAAGTGTGCACTTAGATGAAATATATAGAATAAAAATAATAAAGCATAGGGTATTAATGCATGTTTTTAATCTAGAAATGCGGCTTAAAACATTACAATTTATAAACAGCTTTCATATATTATAAAAAATAAAGATTTATGTTATTATCTCATCATTATATGAAATTTTATTTCTGTTATTAACAGAATTTTATATTTGATTGCTTATTTTTTATTTACCTATATATGTATAAATATTATTATATATCTACCAGTAGTATTAAAAATTAAATTTTGATATTCTATATACCAAAATCAAAGGAATTTATCATATTGTTTTTGATTTAATAATAATAATCATTATAAGCTTTTATTTTAAGCTTTTTACACCAAAAAGAAATATGTTTTAATATATAAGAACATTACTATATATTAGCAAACTAAAGCAGAAATATTTGTAAATAAATTTGGAAAATATTCAAACATTTATTTAAAGGAATTATAAATTTCTATATTTTAAAATAAGTCCCATTTAATTTGGAAAAATCTCTTTCATTAAAAATTAGTGCTTTTAATTTTCATTTCTAAAAAGCATATTAATAAAACAGATATGCATTTTTAAAGTTAAATACTTTGCAAAAAATATTTTTATCAATAAAAATGATTAAAATATTTTAATATCTTCAATAAAAGCAGAAATCACCCTACTGATTGCAAACAATATAAGATGTTATAAGAAAAATGGTTTTGTTCGAATGAATTGTAGATATTTTCTATTTCTTTATTCCATTTCTATTAAAAGAGACTACAGAAATGTATGAAAAATAATTCCGTTTCTTTCAGGAAATCTATATAAAATACTTCCTTTTATAGATTTATATAAGTTCATTTCCCTGTCAAGTTGATGCGATATATCAACCCTTAACAATCTTATATTAGGTACGGATGAATTCCATGACTATATTCAAATTTATATATTAGATTGAATTACCGTAATAACATTATGCAAATTTAAGAAAGCTTTCTAAAGACAGAGTCAATTACATCTGTTTGTTCTGGAACAGTTATTCAATTAATTTTATTCAATCCAATGAAATATAATTTTATTTTGTATATTTAGGCATATAAAAGAGTATAGTTATTTTTCAATATCGTGCATTAAAAAACTATTAACATATTTAGAGTATTATTAAATGTTCTTTCCTTCTTATTAAGTTAAAATTTACATTTTATATATAATTGCCAAGAAAAAATATCGGTTAAATAATATGTAAGATTTATTTAGGGTAAATTACAATCGTGTTTGTTTGGAAACAAATATCTAATTCATTTTATTTAAGCTAGTTTTAAGTTGTTTTTTATTTCTAGTTTATAGGTGTTCATACTAACATTTCATATCATCGGGAATCAACAATTTGTTAAAATGTTTAGTCTTTATGCTGAAAAATTAAAAATTATTAGTAAAAATTAAAAAAATTAAAAATAAAAAGTAAATTTTTGAATTGTAACAATAAACGCTTAGGGTTTATGCGCATATTAGTTTTATATCTATTTGGAGTATCATTTTTTAACACTTTAAATAAATATTTTGTTCCATAATTCCCAAATTCAGTGTTTACTGATTGTAGCATGTAATAATTTTAGTAAACTTTTATTAGCAATGCATGTTATTTTTGATTTATTTATGTAGTTGCATGCTCTACATTTTGCCATTCGGTAATTTCTTCTTTTATGACAGTTATTAATAAACTATGTGTGGTGGTGGAAATTATATATTGGTGGTGTTTTTATTAATTAAATAAAAAAATAATAAATAAAAAGTAATATTTAAGTTAAAGGACTTAAATAAGTTTATCAAAATATTTTGAGGAAATGTTAGCTCTCTCTCTGTATATATGTAGATGTGTGCTGTGTGTATATATATATATATATGTATGTATGCATATATATATATATAATATTGCTTTCTATATTAAGCAAATAATATACTTTGTGTCACTTCTATGAAAACATATATATACATATATATATATATATATATATATATATATATATATATATATATATATATATATATATATATATATATATATATATATATATATATATATATATATATATATATATATATATATATATATATATATATATATATATATATATATATATATATATATATATATATATATATATATGGACACGTAAATTTGACATGGAATAGAAGAAGAACTTCTTTATATAAAGTATAATACAGTATGTTCAATAAAGTCCCTTGCCACCCTCTTAACTTCGGAACGGCTGCAGCTATATTCATAAAAGGTGTGTCTAGGTATAGTAAAGTAGCTATGCGCTACTGAATGAAACCACCTACCGCATCACCTGGTGGAAAACTGTGGAGTTAGCATTTGTATCTCGAAAATGGAACGAGATAGGTAAAAAAAGTGATTTACAAAGTTGTAGAGTATCCTCGATTTAGTACTAAAAAATACCTTGTATGCATTAATGTGAAGAATGCAACGGTTAAAAAGCGCATTTGTTGTTTCGTGATGTGACATGACACATCGTACACGTGACACACGTGTGCATATTAGAAAAAACAAAAAATCATTTTCGTGATTACATTTTTCACTTTATTTCGAAATAAAAGAACGGAAGCATTAAAAAGAATTCCAACAATTTCTATGCAGTATGCAAATACGTAAGAAACGTCACGCCTTTTCACCTGAGACAGCTATAAAAGAGACATCTTCTTGGGGCTGCAGTATGTTTATGCTCATGGTCATGGCTGGGTATTCCAAAGCTGAATATTGTGAAATGATTTTACTGTACGGTGAATGTCGACACAAGGCACGATCAGCAGCAAGGCCGACGTTTCCCTGCAGGCCCACATCCTTCTCATCAAACCATCCTAAATGTTGTAAAACGCTTAAGGGAGACAGGTTGCGTTACTAATCGACCTTGATCTGGCAGACCTAGCCGTTACACGGCCTGCATTGCGTCGTCTGGGGGGCATACTATGTACTATCCATGTTATATTGGTTTTTCTAAATAGGTTCTTTTTTGAAATTGGCTCAAGGGAGTCTTACATCAAATTATATATAGTCATGACATCATTTTTGCTCTTTACCTTTTGTTTAATACAGACTTTACAAATAAGTTACATTTGTTTTGCTTCTGTCTCTTTCTTTGCCAAATTGCCAAAACTTGCATTATACTCAATTTATGGACACGAGTGTATATATATATATATATATACATATATATATATATATATATATATATATATATATATATATATATATATATATATATATATATATATATATATATATTTACACTCAAGCTCTCCATGTTAGACCTCATTGGATCATTTCAAAACATAAACTATCCTTAATGGAAAATATTGATTCTACTAACGCAACTGCTTACACAATGGAAATTATATTTAATATTTCTATATATACCGATTGCCTTATTAATGATTGTTGTTTTCTAAAATATAATCGTAAGTCATAAAAAAACATAATTTTCATTTAAATAAAAACTAAGTATTAATATTTAATTTAACGTTGATTTTTCTTTAACTAAGGATTATTTATTTTATTTTCTATTCTAAAAAGTGTTATGTGTGCGATATAATTTATCTTTAATTTCACAATAAGGGAAGATACAATTCACTTGATGACTTATTATATAAAAAATATTTTGAATGAAAATCGCATGGAATTTTGACAAATTTTTTACTTAAACTTGTTAAATACGTGTTAAAAGAAAGTGATCTATAAACAGCTTTCGCCGTTTGAAAACCAAAAGATCCTCCTGGACTTCGTCCGAAGTATCATAAGTGATTGGAGGGAATACGTACAAGTCGGTTTAACTCCATCTCTCTAACGAAAGAGATTTCATTATATGGAGGAGCCCTATAAGGTCTAATCCCCTCCTCACCAGCAATCCTAACTAGGTATTCAGCCATTTCATTTCGATTGGCTTTTACAGGAGATGGGGTACATTGAAAATGGATAAAATGACCAGAAGAAAGCCAGACGAAAAGGTACAAAAGTGTCCAGGCTTGCCTTGTCCATTATCGCAATCCAGTTAGGTAGGTGTTGTATTGAAGCAAGACTGTCAGTCAAAATCCAGATGTCATATAGTTGTCTCTCTTTTTGGTATACTGATTGTAAGTCACTCCTGATTGCAATAAGCTCTAACATGGAAACCAAACAAAATTCGAAATTCCATACTTTAAATTTTTTAGAACCAGTACTAGTTAGAATGTACACTCTACTGGCAGAATTTCCTTCATAAGCTCTGCTATCATCAGTATATATCTTCAAAGAAGTTTGCGAAATCCCATTTATAGCCTCCAGGGACGAATGCTTAAAGAGAGCCAGATTTACGGTATTTTTCTTTACACTATTCAAAACAATCTCATGAAAATAAATCCTATCAAGTTTCATTTAAGCTCTCATATGATAAAAAGAATGAATCTACATTTGCAGAGGAAAGTCTAACCATTTTAGCATAAGAGAAGGTGATAAGCCTCTTCAAGCGTTTGTCCAAGTAGGAAAGTAAGCAGAGGTTCTGTGTTAATTATTGTGACTGAAGAGCATATTACAATATTTTAGGAAAAAAAATAACTCCTTATCAATCAAAAAGGAGACAAATTACCTTCATAGAGCTGCAACGTCATTTGAATAACTGCGAAATTCTAATAATAATCTAGCAGCACTTAACTGAAGCCTTTCAAATTTAATTAGATTGGTGCTGGAAGCACAAGTATACATGGAAATACCATACTCTAGTATCGGCCAAACAAGTGAAATGTAAATAGTTCGAAGAATGCTTCCGCAGTCACAACCAGATATGAACTTCGGAATATTTAGTTTGTTTTTATTCCTGGACGACATGATGTTTATTACTTACAGTTTCCTGGTAACCTAGATAGTATTTAATATTTTTAATATAGTTTAGCTGTGTTTTCTTGGGTTTGTAATTGTAGATGTGTCTATCAGTAGTAAAGAATGTTGTTAAGAATTTATAGGTATTGAAGTCAACATATGATGCACGACAAAATAATGAGCTTCTTTTAGAGCATTACTTAGGTTTTGCCCAATTGCGCCAACATCTGATCCAAAGTGCCAAGTGTTAATATTATCAGCAAAGATTCTAACTTTATACCTATTTGAGATCTCCCTCCCAGTTCCAACAATGTAAAGAAAAAACAAGATGGATCTCAAAACCGAACCCTGCGGTCTCTAGTCAAATGGGTTAGTCATGGAGTTATTGTACTCGACTCTAATGGAGTTATTTCAAAGAAGATTTCTGCATTTGGTATCAAAATCATAAAGCTTGGTAATTAAAAACTTTTGCCAAACAGTATCAATAGCTCTAAACATGTCCAAATGGACAGAAGCCGTATGTTTAGTCGGCTATATGTTCTGTGAATCTTGGACACTCTGGCAGAAAGAAAAAATAAAGTCGATGGCATTATGTCTCCTTCTTTATCCATATGGTAGTGAATCACTAGTATTCAAATTTAAATTAAACCTGGCGAAAATAATATTTTACAAAGTTTTCAGACACATGAAGTTAACCCAATAGATTTCCAACTCCCGTTGAAGATAGATAGGGGCAATAAATGCTCTTGGAATTATTCCATGCTCAATAAATGATATTTTTTCTTATTTAATGTTATTTTTACACTTCATATAATTATTAATTTTGAATAATTTTAGTTAAAAAATTTGTGACAGTTTTTTTCCTTATTAATTATTTGAATGTGATTCTATTTCAAAAATTTTATATGTAAGAAATCAGAGTTATTTGGTAAAAATTAGCATGATTATTAACAATGATTTTTTTTAAATATTTTGTGTAATAGTTTTTATTTTTTTATTTTTGAGGTTATAAAAGTTTTAGTGGATTAAATAAAGGAATATCTCAAGTATTTTAAACTAGGAAGAAAAGAATTTCTAAAAAGTGAAAACATCACTTGAAATACTCAATTTCTGTAAGCATTTTATAGTAATAGTAGTGATTAGTTGGCTTCTTATGCGTAGTAACCATAATAAATACAGTACATCACTCTTCAAATAGCAAAATATTAAAATAATTTTTTAAGCCGTTTACAGTGCAAATGAAACATTTAATATATGATGTTAAGTGTTATATCATTAAGTTTATTATTATTATTTATGTTAAGTATATCATTCATATCATCAATGTCAAGCACATTTTTAAAAACACAAAATTGCCTTACATAAGTATTTGAAACTAAAAGCAATCATTTAATTACAAGAATATATATTTATTACTAACCATACTTTGAAGCAAATTTCTTTAGAATAGGAATTTTGACAAAACAATTTGTTAAAATTCTTTTGATAGTTTATATTAGTTTGGATTTGCAAAATTCATTTCTGAAAATACAGCTAGACGTATATATATTTGAAGAAGAAAAACTTTTTCTTTCTAACTACAATTAAATGTCAAGTCTAATATATAATTCTTGTTTACATTTATCTTTGTATATATATATATATATATATATATATATATATATATATATATATATATATATATATATATATATATATATATATATATATATATATATATACACACACACACTACCTGCCATTAAAATTGCTACACCAAGAAGGGATGCAAATAACAGAACGATATTTATTGGACACATACATTATAGTGGAAAGAACAAGTGATTAGATTTACAGGAAATTAGGATGTATAGATCTTGAGAAATAAGTACCCAGAGCAGCCACCTCTGGCTGCAATAACAGCATTTATCCGCCTAGGCATGGAGTCAAACAGAGATTGTATGGCATGTACGGGGATCTCAGTCCATGCAGCTTCAACCCTATGCCACAGTTCATCGACAGTAGTGGATGGTGAGTGATGGCGTGCCAATCGCTCAACAACCATTGACCACACGTTCTCAATTGGTGACAGATCAGAAGAACGTGCCGGCCAGAGTAACAGTTGAACCTGTTCTGTATCAAGGAAATTCAGAACAGTACGTGCAACATGCGGTCGTGCATTATCCTGTTGAAACAAAGCATTAGGGAGGCCTCGAAGATAGGATAGAGCCACGGGCCTTAACACATCGGATATGTAACGGTTGCTGTCCAAAGTGCCGGTAATGTGAACAAGAGGTGATCGAGACGTGTATCCAATGGCACCCCATACCATCATTCCAGCAGATGGGCCAGTATGTCGATGTCCAATGCAAGCTGGCAATGTGCGTTCTCCACGATGCCTCCAAACACGGATGCGGTCATCATGGTCCTGTATACAGAACCAAGATTCATCTGTAAAGATGACGTGATGCCATTCCCGCGTCCAGGTTCGTCGCTGATCACACTTTTGAAGGTGTTCCTGTCTGTGATGCAGCGTCAATGGTAGCCGAAGCCATGGTTGCCGTGCAGACAATCCATGCTGCTGCAAACGTCGTTGAACTGTTCGAGCAGAAACTTGTTGCCTTGCAAAAGACTCCATTTCTCGACTCAGGGTTCTTGACGTGGCTGTACGATCCCTTGTGACCATGCGGATAAGATGTCTGTCTTCTCTGCTGTTAGTGATGGGGGTCGCTGAGATCCTGCATGACGTTCCATATGATTGTCCTGAACCCATCGATTCCATATTCTGCTAACAGTCTTGGGGTCTCGACTGACGCGAGCAGCAATATTGCGGTACGATAAACCGCAATCCCGGTAGGCTATAATCCTTCCTCGATCAAAGTCAGACACGTGCTGATGGGCATTTCTTCTTCTTACACGAGGCATTAGAACAACTCTCTTTGCCGAAAACAACGTTGAAACGGAAATTGAGTATGAGAAAGCAACTGTCAAATCTCTGGTTTTATACACATTGTAGATGCCGCTACTGTTGCCTGCTTTGTATGAATGCGCTGACAATCTAATAATTTGCATATCATAGCAAGTTCTACCTGTCATGCAAATTTCACGTGTGTGGTGTGCCGCTTTCCTGGTGTAGCAATTTTAATGGCCAGTAGTGTATATATATATATATATATATATATATATATATATATATATATATATATATATATATATACAATTTCTTTGTTTACTAAGGAATTGAGATGTGATTGCTGAAAGAAAAATTTATCCCTTAAGAATAAATCTTGTTTTAAGAGAACAAACATTTTTTAAATAAAAGCATCTAAGTACTTTTCACTAACAAATATATTTGGCGATTCCCACAAGATATTTTTTAAGTACTGTTTTACCTATTTGGAAGACAATTTGCAAATATATTATAAAAAGTTTTCTACGTAAAATATGTTTTTTGTTTGATAATTGGAGCAAACGATATTGAAAGTACGTATTATTATGTTTGTATATATGTTTTATCTGGTGTCATTTTCATATTTTTTCAAACATATATCTTAATTTATTCTAAAAAAATCGCTTAAGTAATTATTAAAACTTTGATGATATTTGTATTTCAAGTAAAATGCAGCAAATTTTAGTAGTTCAGATATTTCCTACATTTTAAATTTTATGTATCATATTTACTGAAAAATCAAAATAAAGAAAATAAAGTCATGACATTTTTGAAATGTTGAGCAGAGAAATCACACTGAAAAAATATATAATTTTCAAAAACCATTGAAAATGGTTTATATTAGTTAAATACTTACAATATTTAACAAACATAAATCATATAATGTAAGCAGAAGTCTCAACTTCTTAAACATTTAATTTTAAGAAAATGTTAGAAAATTAAAGAAAAAATTTCAACTTAATAAAAAGTATTAATCCATTTGAAGGTGATATTCAAAAAATATCCTTACATTATCATCCAGAGAAATAAAAAATCAAAAAATTTAAATCCTTAAAAATTTTATTCAATCACTTTTTTGAGAAAGCCATTAAAATCATAAGGAAAAAAGGGATCATCTGCAAATACTATTATCGTAAAAATTTAATGACGTAAAATAAGGAATGTTAAAATTCAATTCCATTTCATTGCAAGTGAAAGAAGTCTGTTTATTGCTAAAATGTCTAGATTTCTATATTCTTATGTAGAAAAAACTTGAAGCATCTATCCTTATTTAGGAACCAAAAGGCATTGAAGGTCATTTGAAAATTCTTTCCAATAATTGGTTCCCTAAAATTTATCAATTGTTCTCATATCTAACATTACATATCACCAATTAATTTGAAAGCAAACACTAATTAACAAGAAATCATACAATCATAACATATTTTAAATAAAATCAGCTTAATTTTATAATTTTCTTTCTATTCTCTAGAGTATAATTTATTTCAAAAACCACAAAAATATTATGCGAATTTAGTCATACTAGTTACATCATAAAAATTAAGTTACTGAAATTTAAGTAATAATTATTTTTCTACTTATTTTAACATTTGAATATTGAAAACTAATTTTATAATTATCGAATGCCCATGTTGAAGAGTAATTAATGGTATTTTAAAATGTTTAAATTTATTAATATTTTATGCTGTGAAAATAAATTTTTTAGTAAGTTTAAAAATTTTTATATACAGTAAAATAACATGTTACAGAGAAAAATTTAATAAAAATATTTCTTTTCCAGTTGCTATTCTAATGACATAGCTAAAGAAATTGCATACTGGCTCTAATCTCCAAGTGAATTCTGCTGTTTTCATTTCTTAGAGATATGCGTCATTACGTAAAAGTATCTTCTTCATTATAATTAAGTTCTCCCCTTTTAAGTAATTTTCTTCTCGCGTTCCAAGAAAATCTTATACGTAATCACGTAAATGCACACACTGCTAAGTAGCCATGCATATATTTCTTTTTAAATAAATTAACTAAAAGTAATTTATATTTTTGAATTTATGCATGTATTTTACTCATTTTAGAAGACGCTATGTGTAACTAAATTTAGCAAATACGCGATTGCAACTAGTGGATTTTATAAACTCCGTCTAAAAGTGTCTGAATATATAAGATTATATAAAGAAAATGTTAATGGAGATATTAAAAGTTTTCTGTAAAATTTAAAAAAGAAATAAAATGATTAAAATTATTTTAGTTTCATGTTTATAAAAATTGTATATGTATTGCAATGTGTTCAGTTATGATGTTTGATAACCATGAGCTAAGTTTTAAGAATAAATTATTTTTAGAACTTAATTTGTTTATTTGCCATTAGGAAAAATTATTTTCGTATAAATATTTTAAAAATATTCCTTCTATATATATTTTCTTAATTATTTCTTTTAAAATATTTGAAATTTAAGTAAGATAAACAATATATATAGATTGTTTAAGGGTTTTGCGAATAATTACAATTTAATTCAGATTATACAGAGAAAAATTAAATAAATTTTCCTTTTTTGAATAAATAACATTATTATTAAAAGCTTCAAAGGAAATATTTAACAAAATAATAATTATAAAAAGTAAACAACGTAAAAAATAAAAACATATTAAAACCTTATATAAAATACAATCATTAAAAAAAGTGCAATAGCTATTGGAATGAAATGAAAAATGATACGTGAACTAGCTTAGGACATATTCTAAATAGTTTGCCGTAAACTTAAGTAAAAATAAAAACTAACTGATTTCTCAAAAGAAACTCATTCAATTTCTAAAGACAAGCATTACCTTGCTTAATCGGCACTATTGCATGACGCATGAGGAATTACCAAACTAGAATCCTTTCTTAAGAATCTAGTTTGGTAGTTCTTCTTGCGGCATGCAGTAGTGCCGATTAAGCAAGGAAATGCTTGTGTTTATGAATGCATGGAACTTCTTGTTCCATGCATTTACGAAGTTGGTTGGTTGGGTCTCATGGCGCAATGACCAAGAAAGGACTTGCTGCATGGATTTACCAAGAGGATTAGACTAAAAACTCGTTAAAATTTCAAAACGTTTCGATTTATGGAAGCAATTAGAATGAAATTAGTTTTTAAAGCTTTGGTATGTGAGGCAGATGAAAGGGCACCATGCTCATTTGAATGTATTGATGAGCTACAATACAATATTCAAACCACTATTAATGATAAATAAAACTCCTCAAATGAGAGATTTGTATAAAAATTATTTCATATGAGTAAAAATGATTACTTCCTCCAAAATACTGAATTTAAATAGAGATTTCCAAAATATGAAGGCGCACTTAAGATTATATAAAATAGTTATATTTATTAATTACAATACAATTAATTACAATTAAAAGTCATGTTATATCTATTTTCATTTTTTATCATTTTTTTTTGAAAATGCAATTGTTTTAATTATTTTTTTATTACAATTTAAAATTAAATTTAGAACGGAGTATTTATTTTACAGACTAATTTTAATATTTTAAAGGAATTAGTTCCAATTCATCAACTTTCCATAGTGATTGATCTTAAAAGATTGATAATAAATTTTCCCCCCCAATGAGTCAATTAAAATATTCGCTATAATTTAACAAGGAAATATTTTGTTGATGCAGTATTTATTTATTTTTGAATAGATGTTGCACGTATGATGTCTTATTTTAAAGCATTTTTCAGAAATATTATTAAATTATGCAATATATGAAAGTAAACTGTTCCTGTTTACTTCTCAAATTTAATAAGGTATATTGGTCTTATACCTTATTAAATTAAAAAAAGACAAAAAGAAATATGTTTTTTTTTTTTGTTAGTGGTCCTTTATTTTTATTGTCACTACTTTAGCGAAAAAGATGTATTCAGTTACAACACCTTTGTGTTAATAGCATTCTCTATACTGATTAAATCAGTGTTTTCAAGATTTTCAGAAGCCAAAGATAATCAATTGACTCTTGCAACCATACGAAGGACATTTGATCATAATAACGTATTATATGGAAAAAACGAAATAAATGTAAGAATTATATAAATGTCAAGCGCTGAGATATTATGTTTTATAAGCTGTATTACTCATGATGAATTCACAATGAATTTTAAAGACAGGATAATTAAAATTGTCAGTTTAACCAACCCGATATTCACCATAGCCCTAAATTTTCAATCATTAAAATCATATAAATTGCAACTTTATCATATGAAGTTACTGAATTTTCTTCAGTGTTTCCTAAAAATTCTCAATCATGTTCATTTTAAGAATTTTCAATTTTTGCCTCTTTTATGAATAAAATACAATCACTTTAAAAAGCGAGGTATGCCGATAGCCATAGCAGTTTAATACAAACATTAATATCTAAAGATAAAACAATTAAATGTATAAAAACATAAGCCAATATTATTGTCTTTATTTCTATATTTATTTAAAATGTAATATTATATTTAAACAAATTTAAAATCAATAAATGCCATAAAAATTCATGTGATTATGAATGCGAATATCATAACGAAATTCAATAATGTTAAATGATATATCAACAATTAATCATACGAAAAATTTCTATTTTGTTATTTTACATATTTTAAATGTATGTTAAAAGTTATGATGTATTTGATAATTTTAAAGATTATTTTATAGCTTAGTCTAGAAGACAAAAAAAAACATATTATTTAATAGTACAATAGGGATTTGAAATCACAAATAATCAAAACTAATTAATCCAATTTTTATAAAATTAAAAAAAATGTTATAATTTGCAATTCTCATTCCATAATCATATTTTCAGATTTCAACTTATTCTTAAATAAAGTGTTCTACTTCCATTTCTTCGGAAGTAAAGTAGTAGCTAAATACCTGAAATTGCATGACCAGGATTTACCTCTTTCCATATGTACGGCACACCAACGGAAGGATGGCACAGCTTAATATGGACACGTCCCCCATTCATAGAGCTCAAGCAACCCAGTTAGACGGAATGTAATCACCCTCTTAATTACTGTCCGAGGCAAATGATTCTTCCCTTTGCTGATCTTAACGGATAACAGCTTGAAGCCTTAGAGCAATTAGAACTCTTCATCAATTATAATAAATAAATTAATAGAGTCATTATATCTTTGAAATATTAACCAACAAAAAATTTATTAATACTTGTGGATATTACTATATTGATAGATATTGAGTTCCCCTAAGAATTTCGTTAATTACGAAATTTTAGGAGAACTCAATATCAATTAATATAGTAATATATATAAATCTTACGAAATTTTAGGGGTGCTTCAATATCCATAGGATGACTTTTAAAACATATGGCACAGGTGCCGTATAATCCAGGATGCCAAATTCTAAGATTGGTGATTTTTTGGCGGATTTTATTATGTATCTGGCAACCTCATTTTTATTACGTCATACGTATGAAGACCAATAAGAATTATGCAGAAAATTCTATTTTGGTAACCCTAGTATTTACGTCATCGCCCATGTCACGATACGTCATCTTGGCAAACGCTTCTTCATTGCTAAAATTATTCTGAATTTGGAATCATGGATTATACGGCACATGTGCCAAACATATATATAATTAATATTTAGTAAGTGACACTCATTATATTTGAAATTGGATGAATAAACTATTTTAGAATATTTATTACTCAGATTTATCTTTGAAAAAAAGGTTTTCTTCATATTGAAACTGCGTATATTTATCATAAAGTCAGAGGACAAAATAGGATAAAAACTTTCCGAACATCTAGTATCACTCACTCTGTAGCATTTATGTACTTTAGGTAAATTTCAAAATGCACTTTAAGATGAAGACATTTTTCATGGTATTGAAAATTTTATAAAACAATTTTATTTCAAAAATGTTATTTTTTTCCTACATTAACTTGATCATTTCTAACTTTTAATAGTATATCAGAAGTATAAATATTTATTATGAAATAGTTAAAAAGTTATATAACTTATTATTATCAAACTTTTATCGCATATTTTACCTTTTTTCTGAAATTATAAGCTTTAAATGATAACTAATTCACACATAAATTATTTTTCCTATTGCACATTTTAAGAAAAATCTTAGTAATTTTTAGAATGTCTTAATATTATATAAGTTTTAAATTAATTTCTGCTTAAAATAATGCATATAGAAAATTTTAAAAATGCAGGCGTTTGTTTAATTTTTTATGAAAGATATTTACTTCATTAATAAAAGATCACGTAAAGCTAGATGATATTATTTCTAACTTCAACTGGATCCGATGTTTGTAGTGAAAATTATCTCGAAAGATAAAATGCTTATTTTATAAAACAAAAATTAATTTAAAAGCAGTAAATAAGGTAACGATAAGGAAAAAATTATAAATTTATGAAATTGCAATCATGAGAAAGAACCTGTTCTAATTATGAAAAAGAAAAGTATGAGATAGAAGAACATTGTTTCCATCTAAATTTAAATTTCTATTATAATGCTTTTCAATCATTTATAAAGTTTATAAAATATATTGTCCTAAATATTTTATAAGCCTCTATGTACATTTCTAAAATCGAAATTGACATTCTAAACAGCTAAGGTTTTTTTTAAATTTATCATGAAAGAATGCTAGCATCTTTTACCTTTTTTTAATATATGATTCATAATACCATAAACTCTTATCAAATACATGTGGTTAAGTTAATATCCGACATACTTGATCTCAGATAAAAATAATCGATTTGAAAACTTCCATTTAACTTTTATGGTTGTTTGCATAAATGAAATTGAACTATATTAATAAGTTTTTTTAATAAAAGTACATTATCAGAGACAATTTTATTCTTGAAATTACTTTCTATTTCAAACATACAATCCAAAAGCAAGTGCAAAGCTGAGAAGTAGAGATATTTTTGTCTTTCATTCCAGATAAGGTATTTTAATTTAATAAATGTTGAAATTATTACAGGATTCTTAATGCTGCCACCTAGAACACAAACTTTATGAAAAAAGTAACACAACTTTAATTACACTAAGGAATTTCCCTATTAACTTTCATATGTCATTGATCAAAGAATATTTTCTTTCAAATGAATAAAATTATCTCCTGTAAAATTATGTGTTTGTTCATTATATAAATTATTAAACATGTCTATTAATTAAAAAAATTATTATTGTTTTAAATGTATGTTTAACTTTATAAGTTAATATTAATTTTAGTAAAGAAATAGCACTTTTATAATTGAAACTGTTTAATATTAGTTTAAATGTTTCAACATTAATAATTAATTACTAGATATAACACATAATTTTATAAGTTATTTATCATAAAATACTTAGTAATAAAAATTTGAAATAAACAAGAGCTTTAACATCTTTTATGTTTCGTAATTACTTTTACTTTTTTTGATAATATTTGTTTAGGGAAATGAAATAATTTCCATTACTGCAAAATAATAGAATTACTTTTATTTTTAATCCTCTTTTATGTCAAAAATAAATTTAACTAATATGATAAAAGGATGCTCCTGAAAAGAATTTGACATTGTATTATTTTCTAGTTTAAATTCAGAAATAACTTGAATTTATTTACTTTGGAAGTAAATTGATTATATTTTGGAAGTAGGTGTTATTATTTTTAAAAGGATGAAAATATTTTTTTTGTAAACGAATAAGCTGTAAAAATAAAATTAGCCTAGGTCTTATCGAAATGCTATATTGAACGTAGAATTTATGTTACTAATGCACATCTTAACACTTCAATGATCATTACAGGTAATTTAATAACTTAAGCTATTGATGAAATGATTAGTTATAAAATTTTGAAGCATTAATTTAGGTATAAAGTAATTCAAATTATAAAAATTAAGATAAGATCCCCAGTTTAGTTCCCAAGCATGCTTGGTACTCGACCCACAGAAGGGATGAAAGACGGAGTCGATCTTGCCCGTACAGAGGATCGAGAATTAGAACTGTGGCTTGGGAGCGTGAAACGATACCTCTAAGCTACCTGGCTTCTGCTTTAGAAATGACTATTTAAATTTAAGCAATGAATAGGGGTAGAATTTATTAAAATGAATGGATATTTTTATAATGGGATAGTGAACCATAATAATCATATACAAAATAGCATTTTTCTATAATTTCCATTATGGCATTTGATATCTTTTGTAAATCGTATGTTGTTTTATGATTGTAAGAATTTAACATCTTCTTATAAGTAAAAATGTAAATTTCACTTCTCCAGAATACTGTATAATATTGTATCACGTTTAAATTGTTTATAATTGAATTGTTTTGGGAAATATATAATAAGAGTGAGTGTGAGTTTGTGTAACTAATATTTCATTGGTATGATTTTTTTATAATCATTGCATAGAAATGTGTTTTACGACTAGATAAAATACGATTGAACAACGTTTCATTTATTTTTTCCATTTAGTGACTTAACTCCTTGTCTGCCTCCGAGGTATAAATATAATTTTCCGAAATATGCTTTTCTGCAATACGTCACTGTCATTGAAGCTAAACCTATGACTTTGGAATGCAATAAAATTTTCTCGACATTGCTTAAGTTTATTAAGAAAATAACGCCTCTTCTTTTCCTAAGATGCACCACATAACTACGCCTCCCTGTGTGAAAATCCGTGGCTCTGGGGAGCGAATTTAGAAAGTTTTCCTTGGCAATTCAAGAGTTAATCCCTATTTTGGTTAATCCCTGAAATCCGTGGCTCTGGGGAGCGAATTTAGCAAGTTTTCCTTGGCAATTCAAGAGTTAATCCCTATTTTGGTTAATCCCTAAAATCCGTGGCTCTGGGGTGCGAATTTAGTATGTTTTCCTGTGCAATTCAAGATTTAATCCCTATTTTCAATATAATAGATAATATCTTACATTACATATTATGGGAAATATACCTATGAGGATTGAAATTTTTTCTAAAGTATTTTCCATCAACAGAACTCACTATGTTTACATTTACAGCCAACTTTATACCGTATTTTAATGGGCATTGAAATATAATACGTAGTTTATTTAATTATGATAATTTAAAGCGTTTACTCGCAACTCTCTGAGCGGACTTTGATGTAAAAAAATAATTTCTGACTTAAAATAACCCCATTATTTTAAGTCAGGTAGGTTTTTTTATAATAAATAAATTTACATAAAAACTTCAATGAAAATAAAAAACTGCGATCTCGATGCATACTTACAATAAAAATTGTTTCTCAACAAAAAATCTACTTTACATGCTTAAAAATGTTTGCTTACTCGATCCTATTTTCAATCAACATATAAAAACAAACAATATTTCATTCAATGCGTCAATCACAATTTTTATAAAATACTAAACCCCATTTAATGATTTTAAACATTATTTATTTTAAAATTTTGATTTGTACGAATGTTATTTACGTTTTCTGTAAAACATTAACGTATTTTAAAATTTATTGAAATATAATTTACATAGAAAATATCTCAAATTTAACACTTGCGTTTGAATGCATATAAAGTACCTAATTCATTCTATTAAGGAATTTTTATATGGCGTACTAATATTTTAATTTATATTTTTTATTCAAACTATAAGGTAACATGGCATTAAATACAAGTAGTAATAAAAATTTTAAAATTATTTAATAAATTTATTTTCATTAGATTATTATTTTATTGCATACATTTCATTAAAGTATTTTATAATAGCAAATTTCACTGCATAAGATATATTTATATAAATACTTTTGAAGTAATTTGAATAATTAGAAATCACAGTGCATTATAATTTTAAATATGCTATAAATTAATCTTCAATGATTAATAAATATTTAACGTGTCGAAATTGAAAGGAGAAACAGTATTATTTGTTTATTTATTGTGAATTGCTGTTTAGAAGAAATGTTTTTTAAATACATAAGAATCAATTAATTAAAAATAAGTATAGAATAACACAGATGATAAAATGCAATTACTTCAGAAATTACATGACTAAAATAAGTGAATTTACCACGTTATTATTAGATATTATATTTATTGTGATATATAAGTTTTTTAACAAAAGAAAATTAACAAAAATTTATAGAGAATTTTTTTTTTTTGGATTTCAACTTAAAAAATACAATTGTTTTAAACAAGATCTACATAACAAATTTGCTATCACCATTCATAGCATATTATCAAAAATCAAAAAAACTAAAGAAGATTAAAAATTAAGTTTGAAGATGAGTTTGTGATAAATAAAAAGAAAAAATATAAGTAAGCAGTTGTGAATGTTAAAAGTATTTTGCCACAGAAGCAACGCTTATTCTATTAGTCATTTGGAGAAACATGTCTTTGAATAATATACGAATAATTGTTTATACTTTTGCATAAAAAACTGTTATTTTAAATTTACTTTTAGGAACATGAATTTTTTGTTTTATTTCTTAAAGAAAGCAAAATTAGTTTCTATAAGAGCCTCCAAAAGAGGTACTTTTAAACAAATCATCTCAAAATGTAAGTTTTCATTTGTTAGATCAAAAAATAACCTTTATATATTTTAAGTAGTCTTCTCTCATAAGAAAAATGTTTTGACAACACACACACACAATCAATAGAAAAACTCATTATCATTAATAAAAGTTTATCCTTAATCTAAAAATCTACTCTCTGAAAATACCTTTAAATTACAGTTTTATTTTTGTATGTCAATCCGATTTGATTTATATAAGTTCTTACAAGCACATTTTCTTTTCCTGGAGAATTAAATAAATCATGATAGAAAACTAATTCCAATACTGCTTTAAAAACATTTTTATAGAAGTAACATGAATATTTTTCCGAATTTTAAGATATTTTTTTTCAATTAAAAACATTTTACATTTCATTCATTAATTTCATGTGCAATAAAAATATTTAATTTGTTTCTAGAAACTTTTTCAGACATTTTAAAAGTAAAATATAAATTTTGTTAACTTGTCAGGTCAAAAAAACCTTAACTTTGAAACTTTTACTAAGAAACTATCTGTCCTAAATTTGTAATTAATGTTCGGAACTAAATATCACTGAAATCATTTAAAAAGTTAAAGGAACTTTTAGAAACACAACTAATAAAAATAACCGCCATTTACTGAAACCCGAGAATATTTTAAATTTTCAACTTAATGAAGTCATTTAAATTATAAATAAATGTTAGATTTTAATTTTATATCAGAGATAAAATATGTGATAAACTACGAAAGTGCTTAGAAATTAAGATTTTAAATATAATTTATCAAAATACTTTGCAATGTAAACTCGAATATAAGATTTCTTTTTCTTAAATAATATATATTTCTCTAAATATAAAATGAACTAGTCTTATTCAGAATAATCTCTGAAATAAAAGTGTCAATACAATCTTCTAGTTGTTCATTAAAGTCAAATGACGAAAAATTCCTTCCTTTCTAATCTTCTATAACAATGATATATTCTTTCCCGATTTCATAAATGAAATACACAAAGAATAACAATGCTTTTTACTTATCAGCTGCAAAACTTATAGTCCTTCAGTCAGGCTACTATAACACAGAAGAAAAGAAATAACAAGTGAGATGTAAAATATTCTTCTTTAATTAATATTATGCTAATTACTTGTTAGGTTTAAAATTTTGATAAAAATTTACTTTCCATTGCAATTTGTATACTTATAAAATATTTACAATTCGTTTTTGTGGTAAAATTTTGCCTAAAAAAAACCATAAGTAATTAGCAAAAGACAGAAAAATTATGAAATATAAAATAACAAGCATATTTTGACGAAAGTTATATAAATAATTATTTTTAAAGAGATAAACATTCATATACGCATAATAGCGACACATTTTATTCAAATTTTTAAAATATTATTTTTTATATTCATTAAAAGTTAAATAGCGTAGTTTTTAAAACCTGTAGACTTGCATTGTAAATTAAAAGAATATGTAATTAATAAATAAAAGACATATAAATTTTGTATGATATGAAAAAGATGAATACATATAAATTTTCATTGCCTTATCTGTTATTAATAACTTGACTAATTGTATTATCTAGCATAATATAATTATTATATTATAATTAACAACATAATTTGTAGTTAAATTTGTTATTAATTTGATAATTATGTTTATGGATGTGAAATCAAATATATTATTAACTTTGAAACAAATTCTAAGCTGCTCTTGGCAGAAGATACGTTTAATCGTAGGCTTCAAAACTGGGCACTACTATTTCAGAAAACACCTCCATAAAATGGGACTGTTTCAGCAAGACCTTATCTGCAGGAAATGTCATACGCAAGAGGAAATGGCCAAGCATATCATTTACGAATGCGAGGCCCTTGCCTTCCCTAGATTAACTTCTTTGGGCATCATCCATACTAGAGAGTTACACCTAAACTCTATTAAGGGGTTATCAGACTTTATTAATAAAGTGGTGAACCCGAGCAACTGGAACTAGGAAACATTGGGTTTGGAGTTAATAGTACAAAAGGCTCATAAAAGCAGAGGTGCCCAATGACATACAAACCCAACTCTAAGAAGAAGAAGACGAAATTTTAAACATAATCATTTTAATGAATATCAATATTTAAAACTATTAATTAAACATCATTTGATAAAAAGAAATATGTTTGGAATTTTCTGGAATGTTGATTTCATGTTTCAAGTATCAATAGTAATCAATTATCATATCTTTTTGTGTGTGTATGTGTGTGTTATCTTTTTATATGTTTATATGTTGAAATTACTTTACCTATAGAAATTTGCTGTCTTTAACTTAAGATTTAAAGAAAATGCTTCTAAATGATTTGAAGAACACTTACTTTTGCATCGGAATTTACAGTTTATCTCCTAAATGTTTTGACATTGTTTTTTGGACAACATAACTTTTCAAACTTATTGTAAATCGTATCCATGTTCTCTAAGTAAACTACAAGGTAAATTTTATGGACAGTGGTGTGTGAAAACAACGTTCAAGGATACAAACCAGAAATAATCCAAACTTCCATTCTGACAGATGAAAAACACCCAAGCCCTTGTTCAACAGTAGCTGAAATTGAACCCATGAACTTTATCCCTAAAGAACATTGTGCTATTACTAGAACACAGTGAACGCGAGACCATTTATTTGAAATGTCACTAAAACGCAGCTCTAAAATCAACTTCTCGCAGTTTTCTGTGAATTGTTTTAAAACATAAACATACATTAGATTTACTTCACATATTTTCTACGAAGATTTTTTTAACACAATATATAATTCCAAAATAACTTTTTTATCAACTTCATTTGAAAACTTTCGAAGTATTCATCTTTCAATTATCCAGAAGTTTAAGAGAAAGATATAAAGTAAGTTTTATTCAGAATATTAACATCTTCTCCATTAATTAGTCTTGTGTGAAATGAAGGGTTAAAAAGTAATTTTATGATCATATGAATCTCATTTTGAATATTCACATTCCAATTATTTTTTTCAAACGGCGGACACTTGGGTGACGAACCCTATGCCACAACAAGGCCAAAAAATGCTACTCATTTGTCGTTACCCAACGGGCACCTGTGAACCAAGTCACGAAGGCGAGTAGGGTTACCCACGCTAAACCACCACAAACCCATTTATAGGGTGGGCCACATTCATACATCATCACAGAAGAAAGGACAGAGAAATACAGAGAAAACAGAGAAAGAAAGTAATATCCATACCCGAACCGATATTCAAACCCGAGATCCACAGACATTCCAATTATAAGACTTTTCATAACTGGCCACATTCTTTCAGTTTATAGCACGAATGTTAAAAGAGTTTTTTCATAAAAATGACTTTTAGAAATAAACATAAATTACCAAGCGAGTATCAGAATATTTAATCATTTGAATAAAAAAATTCAATATTTTCATGCACTGTTTTTACTTTTTATGGAATTACTGTTAAAGAATCAGTTTCTTTTCCCATTCTACAAACTTTTTTAAAAATATATTTCAACTGCACTTTTTTAAAATATATTTCAACTGCACTTTTTAAAAATATATTTCAACTGCACTTTTTAAAAATATATTTGGACTGCACTTTTTAAAAATATATTACAACCGCACTTTTTAAAAATATATTTCAACTACCAAAGAAGATATATCTTTTTTCTGTCAAATGCGTATATTTCTTAACTTCATTTAGTCACTTTTACGTCTATGTAAAAGACAGGTTAAACAATGTGGAAATGAATCAGCATGACATCAACATCATGACATCATCATCATAAAATAATCAAAGCCAAGGAAAGTTCCTCGGTCTATCATTTTGTTTTCAGAAATCATGAATTATTAATATAATTCATATTTCTTTTGAAGATAAAGAGCTTTTAAGTAAGTGAAAGGATGGAATGATTTGTTTTGGTTGATTATATTAAAAAAATTAAAAATTTAACTTCAGTTCTTGAAAAAATAAAGTGAGCTGAGTTTATTTGAAAGACCCCATATCTCATAAGTAAATTTCTTAGAAAATTTAAAATAAAGTTGATATTTTGTAGCAAAGACTGACAAATCCACTAGGGAAAAATAGTAATTATTAATGTTGTTTACTTTTTTCATCATATCACTGAAATGCTAAAACTAAGTCTTTTTTTTTAATTTTATTATCTAATATTCTCAATATATGTTCCAAATGCTTAAGACGCATCGAAGTTTTATTCTTTTCATTAGACAAATTCATCAAAACTTTATGTTATAAATTCTGAACAAACATTAAAAGTTACATTCTTTCCTTTGCAAATTTTGATATGATTTATATTTATATTAATGTTACGAAGCCAAGCTAGTAGCTGAATGATTAGCGCCTTGCTTTCAGGTTAACAATAAGAATCGCGTCTTAAATTTGCATATTTGTAGTGGCTCGGAATCCACTTTAAGCCATAGGTCCTTGTCTAATTGCCATCGTGAGCAAAACATGTCTGGTAAGCGATAAACTGATCAAACCTTGGGTTTTATGCTGGAACTATAAAAACATACAAAATAATCTGAAAAAGGATGTTAAACTATTACAGCAATTTTTTTTCATTTTACAGAGTTTTATCACTGCCACTTTTATTGACAGAAAGAAAATAATATATGAGTTATGATTTCTGCTATTTTTGGGATTTTAATTTTCCGTCTCATATTTTAAATTTCAATTTCACTTTCTGTTTTCTTTTCATGAAATGTTAAAAATTTTATTACGTTGGTGCAAAATAAAATAAACAGAATTATTGATAATTTTACATTTTCCAAATTTTTGTTCAAATGTGATCACTTTTTAAGAAAAATTCATCATTTGTATTTTAATATAGATCTGTAAGTTTTTTAATTAACATTATAATAATTACATAGTTTATTGATTTAAATTTATAAAGTAATGAATAAATTCTAAAATTCTCCTATATGTCTAATGAAAGATATCACCGTTTTCTGAAAACTTAGATATGATAAAGAAAATTAAAATAAGATATCCGAATTCTTATCCTTCAATTCAGTGAAAGAGAAAAAACACACCGGGTGCAACTGATTGAGAGTGTGGTAAAAGTAAGAAAAATATATCAATGGAAGCAATCCCTTTAGCGGCAAATTCTTATATAATCGAGAAAATGCATGAAAAATGTGTGTAAGCGCGAACCTAATAGAAAAACCTTCAGCAGCATTTTGAAACAGTTACATAGAATTTTCCATTGCGTAGAACGAATGATTAAATTATATTCACTCTGTGTTGAACTAAACTATCTACTTTAATCATCATATAAATGTTCAATATAAAAATTTTTTCATTCTTCATTCTTGAATACAAAATTTAATTTATAAGAAAATTTAGTGTAATATGAATTTCCACTTTTATTTTTAAGTAAATGATATAAAAAAAATAGGTTCCATGATGCTGTGCACAGTGATACTGAGAGAAATATTGTCCGATATTAAAGAAAATGTGTTGAAAGTGATGTAATAATCGAAAAATGTCATGCAAGATTTCTTTGTATACATTTTATTTCAATTTAATAGAATTTGGTGTTTAAAATATAAAATAATCAAGTAAATTTTGAAAATTTATTAATTTTTGAAATAACTACGTATTTGATATTAATGTAAAACTATACAGTAAAGAGATTTTCCTATACCTTATTCAATAAATGATAAATTTATTACACATAGATTAAATAATCACATTGAAAAAAATAAATTAAACTATCTAACGAAGTATATATATATATATATATATATATATGTATATATATATATATATATATATATATATATATATATATATATATATATATATATATATATATGTATGTATGTATGTATGTATGTATAATTAATAGTACATTTTTATAAATATTAGATGGAGAATAATACATTGAAAATACGAAATATAAATATAATAACTATATTTCTTATGGAGAAGATTTACTTAACAGATTAATAGTATTCCTCAGAGATCTCTAAATTTTCAAGTTTACTAGAAAATCTATTTTTACACTATTTTGAAAAATCTTTTGATATACAAATGCCCTTTGCAAACCGATATATTGAGTATTTCATAATTTTTAATTACTTAGAATTTGCTAGAATTTATAAAAATATATATCCTGAAGAACTGAAGTTAATTAAAACAAGTAACGATAACTTAAAAACTGAATTTTTAGATATTTTTATTACTATAAAAGATACCACTACAGACACTGTTATCTATGACAAAACTAATGATTTTAATTTCAAGGTTAATAAGCTTATTTTTTGGAATTCAAATATTTCAATTAAAATTTATAAAAATGTTATTTTCAATCAACTTAATAGAATCTATAATATATGTAATAATTTAAACAGTATCAATAAACAAATAAATAGAGTGGAAAATATTCTAACTTATAATAACATTTCAATCAAATTTATTAATAAAGTTGATAGAATAGTGTTTAATTGCTAAAAGGCTAGTAGAGAATTGCTTATAAGAGTGAAGTAAGGTTTAATTATATACTACAGAAGGATCACCCAAGCCTTGAAGGTCTTATAAGAAGCTTGAATTGCCAATAGTATTTTCACTTAGTTATTAAATTTATGTACTTATTTATTTGGTTTAACTGTAGTATTTGTTAAGGTTCGTGGAGGTTTGGATTTAGATCTGGATTTAATTTTAATTTTGATTACTATAAATTAAATGTATTTTGGCAACATTGGATTTTGACTTATATATTTTAGCTTGACTTTTACTTCTTTTATTCTGGTTTGATATTTTGGCATGAACTTTTTGGTGTGGCTTTAGGATGTACTGGCTTCTTTAATACTATGTCTTGGGCCAGTGCAGAAAAACCATACTTTGTGCCAATGTGGTCAACACCCCTTGATGAAGCTGGCCATGTTGGTATTTCGTTCTATTTTCCTTTATTCTATTTTCTTTTAAATTTCAAAATATATTTTGAACATTTTTCAAACTGTTTTCTATATTCCGTATTTACAATGTATTATTCTTCATCTAGTATTTGATTATTATTCTCAATTTGGTTTTTGACTAATTTTATAAATATATTATTATTCTCCATTTGGTATTTTCAATACATTATTCTCCATCTAGTATTTGATTATTATTCTCCATCTAATATTTGATTATTAATTTTATAAAATTTTACTATTAATTATATTTTAGTAATATTCTATTTCAGCTGCTTTTGCAATAAATGTATTTCTAAACATTAGTGTTATATATATATATATATATATATATATATATATATATATATATATATATATATATATATATATATATATATATATATATATATATATATATATATATATATTACAGCAAATCTAACGAGTGCAAAAGCAGCTAAAAAGAGATATGGTTGTAAAAATAAAATAAAATACAACTTAAAACAATAAAATTTTAAAGTCAAAATTTGAAAAATCACAAACTACTTGAAGATAAAACTATAAAATACAAAAATTGAAGGAGAGCATAGGAATCACGTCTTCTTCAGGAGGGGGATCGTCAGCTTAGCAAAATAAACACTGTTTTCATACATGCACGAAGGACATACGCCTAAAGATCTTCGCTCAATTCCCCCGAAGAATGTTATATTAGAAGCATTAAAATATTTTTTTAAAAAAATTAAAGTTAACAGTATATAAGAGCTATGTATACAAATCCACAGTAGAAGGAATCAAAGATATACATTAAAAATGTCAATAACATTGAAATTTTTAATCCCCATTTTTCTGGGTTCGATAATCTTATTATTATCATAATTTTTTGTAAATCAAAACAACTTCTCACAAATATATTTGAAATGTGTATTTATAAAAATCCTTTAAATTTTTTTTCATATATTAATACAATTTTCCAAGCTAACTTAATCAGCAAATTTGTAAAAATAATACATGCATTACTATATTGTAAATGAAATTGTAAATTTGAATGATTATACATTGCAATTGAAAAATAAAAAATGTTAACCAAGTGACAGATCAATAATTATTTGGATGAAAATGTTTTAAATGATGTTTATATTTGCTAAATTATCTTCTTGAGACTAATAAATAACGTTGTTTGCTGATAAAATATAAACTACAGAAGGAAGATTTCAAAACCAACAACTATGAAAGCTTTACAGAGGGATGTAATTACATTTTCTTTCAGTTAATTTTTAAGGAACGTTTACGGTTGATATCACATTATGGCCCAAAGACACATTTGCAAATAATGATAAATACAGTTGCTCTATTAAGCAATTCTAGTTACTATATATTTAAGGACTTTTCTTTAAATTTCCAAGTTATGGTACTAATAAATGAAGCATCATAGCTTCTTTTCACAAAAATTTGAAATAGCCCTTCCAATTTACTAAAAGATATTAGATTAGATTTGATGCAATTTTTTAATTTCTATTAATTACATCTATTTATATTTTATTAAAAACATTAAATTTGTTTTTTTTTCGAAGCTACATGTAAATTTTCTGAAACTCCTTTTTATCGAATTTTACCCCTTTTATTGCAAATTATGTAAGCAAAGCTGTAAAATATTATTGAAAGATATCATTTGTCAATACAAATACATGATTTAAATCTGCAGCTTTAACATAATTTTGATAGTACAATAAATATTCAAACCTTTTAAATAGGGTATAAATTTAGTGCAAATGCAAATCCATTTCTAATGGAAATTATATTTTCAAGGAAGCAACTGTGAATTGACAATGCAAATTATATAAAACAATCCAAATTATATATGCATTTTATATATAACAATATGCGTTGTCTAGTTATTACAATTTGTATTTTCGGAAATTCAGTTGCAATCATTAATTGTTACGAAGGTTAACGCATTTTTATCATCCCCATTACACAGATTTAAATAGACATATTGGACACTGTTTGTTGGCATTTATTTTAATTAAATTTGCTGCAAAAATTATATTATATTTATAATTTCTAAAAAATATTATACTTTTCAAAATAATATTATAATAAAAGTCATTAAATGACAATTTATGATATGCAATGAAAATTACGATGAGTATTTTTAGTCATTATTAAAAAACTAATATTTTAAATATACATTACTTATTTAAATATTTTTTTCTTACTACAAACTTTATTTTTTTAGCCAAAATATATGCTTAAGTCCAAACTTGTTTCCTCTGATATTTTATAAAGTACTTTATAACTTTGTCCATTATATATATATTAATTTATTTCGCAATTATATCACAAGAATCATTAAAAAAAGGCATTAAATTTTTAATGTAATTAAATCTTTTGAAACCAATGTAGAAGAAATTCAAAATAAAATTGAAGCATGTTTTAAATTTGTGACAAGGTCTTTTGTTTATATTGTAGTTTTTTTAAGTAAATTAAAATTTTTTGTAGAATAATTTAGCTAATTGTGTCTCAAAACATACTTTAAACAAATGATTAAAATATGTACATGCGTTAATTATATATTACAAATTTTATAAGTATTGAATGTAACAAAAAGAACTATTTTACAGCCAATTTATAAAATTTATCAAGCATTGAAAAAGTAAACTAAGGAATTTTAAATGTCTTTAATGAGCGAGTTTTATTCATTAACCATTTGAGTAACATTAAATAATTTGATTTAAAAGTTTGCTCTTAAAATATTTAATCGTTGATAAAAAAATTAATATTGTTGCTTTTTATGTAATTAATTGATAAAATATTTAAATTACTTTAAAATACTTGGAAAATTAAATGCAAAATCTATTATGTTCTTAAATTACTTAAAATAATATATCATCATAAATTTAAAAGGAAATGAAGTAAAAATGGCACAGGTGCCGTATAATCCAGGGTGCCAAATTCTGAGTTTGGCGATTTTTTGGCGGATTTTCTTATGTATATGGCAACCTCAGTTTTATTACGTCATACATATTGAGGGGAACAAGAATTATGCAGAAAATTTTATTTTGGTAACCCTTTTATTTATGTCATCGCGCACGTCACGATACGTCATCTTGGCAATATTTCTTCATCGCCAAAAGAATTCAGAATTTGGAATCCTAGATTATACGGCACCTGTGTCGTGAAAATTTAAATACTTAACGAAATAATTATTTCCAGTATAATAATGAGAAATAATTTCTTGCCTTTTGGTCAACTTTTATAATTCCTTAGTAATGAATTAATAAATTATTATAAGTTTTAAATAAATTATTTCTACACTATTGTGAAACAGTTTTGTAAAATTGAATTGAAATTTCCGTTTATAAAACTAAATGATAATAGAAATGCACAAAAAATTTTAAATATTCTACAAAATCTTATTTTTTTCATATAGTATTAAAAATATCATATTGTTACAAAAATAAATTATGCTTGAGCACTGTAAATGTATGAAAAAAATAGAAAATTGTACTTAAAATTAAGAAATCTTTTTTACTAATTTTTATTTTAAATTATTGCAATTATAATAATGTATAATCATTACTCATCCAAATTTTTAAAACAAAAATTAAATGCATGCAGCAATCACAAAACTAAGTTGTATTTATTATCTCATAAAACATTTATTAGTTTTAATTTACTGTACTTAGTTTTAATTAAAAGTATCATACTTACATATAATAGACAAGATTTTAAAATTCAATTGTTATAAGGTATTACAATTTTATCAGAATAATTTCAAAATTGTTTTTTTTTTAATTTTGAAGTGAAATAATACACTTATTTTATTAATAATGTTCTTGAAAGTTAAATTACTTATAGAGTTTTAATGCATTTTTTTTCTAATTTTATTATATGAACTTTAAACTGTGTCAACCATAATATTTACACGAATGTCAAATTTATTTTACCTTAAAAATTTTGTTTTCCCTGGGGGAGAAAAAGAGATTGACAAAATATTGTAAAAATAACTAACTTGGTAAAGTTGCGTGACGTATCAAAATTGACTTTTATAATCTAGCAACTGAGATTTTTTTTTAAATAAAGTTAAATTTTTCTTATTTGTACAACCCTTGTGGGTATTTATTTCATAAAAATCAGAAAGTGATCAGTTTTTGTTAAAAAAAAAAAAGGCTTTTGGTTATAAGAAATGTTATTAATGCGCATAGAGGTAAAGACTGAATATAATAAGAAAAATTATATCGTTAAGAAAATATCAATTTTTTTTAGTTTTTCAAGATAAATGTGCATTTATGAATAAATATAATTTATTGCATTTTAAAAGTATTGCCTTATCAATCTCTATTATTAGTCCGATTAAAAATATTCTTAATACTTATTTTTATATACATAATTAAATTTGTAAATATATTAATGTGCTTATTAGTACATAAAACACCTGTGTTTTGCATGAATTTTTCAAAAATATGCTTTTAAAATTCATTGGTTGGCTTCTAAAAGATCAAAGCAATTGTTCATTGAATTTTTTGAATAATTGAATTATTAATTACACTGAAGGTCTAAGTGATTTTGGATTTTAAATAAAAAAAATGTTTTTGATAAATATCAATGTGAATGTGATATGTTTTTAAATTCGGCTGCATTTGTTTTGTCTTGAATATCGAGATGATTTCTTATTATTAAAGGCTTTTTAAATGATTGTAAATATGCACTAAAAATGCAATTGATGATGGAAAATTTAAACATCCTGTATACTTGTTAATTTTTAATACAATATGAAATAAAAAAAAATCTAAATCAACATTTAAGTATACTGAAATAATTAATATTTGTAAGCTGACTTCATTGTGCTTTAGTATTAAAGCAGCTTTCTTCAGAGCGAAATATCACGTGCTCCATCCCCAGCTACTGTTTTTCAATTGAAAATAAAAATTGCATTTCGATGAGCAGCCCAAAATATAATTTTTGTGTAAAGGAATGATTGGAAGGGTTTTGAGTTTTCACATTTGCAACACATGAATACGACACACTGACTATAAAACATCCTTCAGAATGTAGTTAAGAAGCGGATTTTAAAAATGCCTTACAACAGATTTAGGACCGCCCAACTTGTCTAGTGGTCAGCGTGTCTGACTGCGGATAGGGGGTCCTGGGTTCGAATCCCGATTCGGATATGGATGTACTTTCTCTCTCTATCTATCTTGTCTTTGTCCTTTCCTTGTATGAATGTGGAGTGAATGGTTGCCTACCCTATAAACGGGTACCTATGGCATGTGTGTACTGAGGAAGTCGGACTCCACACCAAAATATGGTTCAGTTGGAAAAGTGGAGCAGAGCACCCCATATTGTCAGCCTGCTGGCACACGACAACAACAACAACAGATTAAGGACGATGCAACAATGCAAGGCGTTAAGAATTAATAATAAAATTTCAAATCCTCAAGTAACAATCCTAACTGAATTTTCAAAGCACTTTTATATTTGTTAAAAACCATGTCATGATTGCTCTACATTAATAAACACAATTCTTATATAAATCTATAATAATTACACCTTAAAATTGTCTAGATCAATACACATAAAATTAAATGATTTTAATTTTTAAATAAATTTAACATTTACAACTATAATTCTTTGTGTTGAAATCATTTCTCCTAAATATTTGTTTGAAGTTTACATAACGCAGATTATATATTATTTTCTTTTCAAATAATTTTTCCATTTTTCTTTTTAAAGAGTTAATGTTGAGTTGTATAAAAAGTGTGATTAAAAAGTAAAAGAGAATAAAATTTAAGAGGTAAATAAAATATATAATCATATTAAAAAAATAAATAATCTTCAACAATTTCGATTAAATTTCTAAAGTTTCAACATAAAAAAATTATACAAAATTTTTTTAACTTTAAAAACACGTAACAGAAAACAAAATTAATAACTCTTAAATGATTTTAAAGGTATTACAAATATTTTACTTAAATTAATCCAAATGATTTAGTTATGAAAAATGCTTGCTTTATTAAAATTATATTTATTAATTACAAGAGTAATTATTTTCTTCTACACTGAAAGTCACTTCTTTATTCTAAAACAGTCTGATATCTAAGATAATACTTTCTTTTAAAAATAACAATCAGCTTAATTTTATTTTTTTTATAAAATATAGGTATTTTTTTCATCAGTTTCTAAAATAAATTCAAATCTCGTTTCGTATGTTGGTTAATTAAACACCTTAAATGCACTCAAATTAATTTCTTATTTAAGCCATTAAAAATTTCAAAATAAGTCACACGAGTTGAATTCACTCAAATATAATAGTGTGTGTATGTGCGTGCGTGCGTGCGTGCGTGCGTGCGTGTGCGTGTGTGTGTGTGTGTGTGCGTGTGTGTGTGCGTGCGTGCGTGCGTGTGCGTGTGCGTGTGTGTGTGTGTGTGTGTGTGTTTGTGTGTGTGTGTGTAAAAAAAAGAGATTTATAAATAAAGTACGCATTTTGTTTTCATGAAGTCTAAAAACACTTTAAGTTAAATGAACATTTTTAAATTTTATAAAAAAATTTCCATGCAATAAATGCCAAAAATACCATTGGTTTTATTCTTTTAGCAATTTTTTGGGTCTATATCGTCTTTTATAAAAAAACATTTATCTTTTTGGCGTGCATGCCATTGTAAAAATAGCAAAATAAGTATTTTATATCCTTTGTTATCATAATAATTTTATCAGTTTCTTTCTTTTCATTATATTTATTTTCACACTTCAAGCATTTTATTTCTCTAAAAAAGGAGTTAATAAGTAATAGATAAAATGCATACAAGATATTTGCAAATTTAATATTCCTCAATTGAATATATGTAAGAAGATACATTTTTTAGCCAGAAGCAACCAATTGTTTAAGTAAACAAAACTTTATGATTTTCTGACTTATATAAAGAAAAGATAAGCTTTTTTGAAAGCATGATGAAATATTATTTTTGAAAATACGATATTTAAAGGACCTTAAATTTTTCAATTAATATTTAAATATTATGTACACTTTATAACCAATACTGAATACATTTGGCTCGAAAAATTATGAACTTTAATGATGACGAAAAGTTTTTATAATGGCTTATACTATCTTAACACAACATGGTAAGTGCAAAATTCAGGCACTGTTTACTATAGAAGCTTTCTTAAAGATTAGTTTCATTTTGAAATCATTTTGAAATGATTTTTGGATAAAAAAATCATTTGCTAATTTTTTTTAATAAAATATGATATGGAATATTGTTAGTCTAGTTACACTATTATTGTTTAATTAAAATTAAAGAAAATAACATTAAAAGTAGCTACATTCATTAGTTTTCACTGTACAAAATTATTTAATTTATTTTTGTCTAGCATATATAAACTGGAAATAATATGATACGACGGGTGAAAATATATTGTAAAAAATAAAGGAAAAGCGGTGACACAAAATAGAAATCTTACTTCCTTTGAAAAGGATTTTATAGGAAGCTGCATAAATATCGAATATTGGGATACTTTTTCTGTCCTGAAGCTTTGACTTTTTGGAATTTGACTTTTTGGATGGGGTTTATTATTTTCGGAACTCCATTTTAAGGCGAACATGAACGAAAATAGTTTTTCCAAACATCGGATAGGGAATGTAGAGAAACATGCCTACAACATGATTTTTCATGCATAGAATTTTTAAAGAGTTTACTCCCTCTACTTCAATCTACAAAAAATATATATTTTGAAATATGCAGCAGAAAATTTTCCTTTTTATCCATTAGTATCTAAATATGATTATTATATATTTACAAAATTTTATATATTCATAACTTATTGTGTGAATAAAATTCCAGAAATTTATAGTTAATCCATTTGATTAAAAGATCAAGAAATGATTCGGAAAAAATTATTTTAAATAAAAAATTTCATAGCTAAATTAATTTTCTTAAATTCATTAGATTCAAGACATAAATATATATTTATTTTATTTTAGTCTCTTGGTAATTTGATATTTATTATTCTAATTAAAATTTGATAATGATTAGTTTTGGATATAAATATTACAAATTCGCTTTTTCCTAATTGCTTAAGCACATTTACAATACACATTTATTCGATTGCGTATTATACGGTATGTTTATAAAGTAATCACTATCTAAATATCCAGGTGTTGTATTCACTGGCTGGATAATTTTTATAAATTAAACTACCCATTTTTTTATGGCTGGAAGTCCTTTTTTTTTATTATTTAATTCTATACCCCATTTCCCCCATTTTGACGAAGTAGAATGCCCTAACGTGGGACTTGGAGGAAACCGGTCCTGCAAGGGAAAAGCGAGGGGAGGGAGAAGAGAAGTGAAGGGGAGAAGGAAAAAAGACAGAGGAGCTGCAGGACATCGCCGGAACAAGAGACCCGGTTGGTTTGGGGAGTTCGACGCTTTATTGGAGACTTTGAAAAGTAAAGTTGAAGTTGATAAATAAAAAAGCACGCGAAACTGATTGAAAGAAGAAGAGCCCTCTCAAATTGTAAAATTAGGAGATGCCTGAATGTCAGCATTTTTTTACATCCAAGTTGTCGTCGACCCAAGGCGTTTGCCATACTATTAAAGAAGGACGCTGGACTATTGTGATCAACCAGGTTTTTGAACCCCTCTAAATAGGCCGGCCTATACCATCAACTGTTTATATATGTAAGTGAATGTTTTTTTTATTTATTTAACTATCCAGCCAGATTTTTTTGTGTGGTACCACCATTTACATAACTTTATTTAATAATTAATCTCACTATAACAGGCAATCTAGGGTAACTTAATCACTCCACGTGAGTGAATTATCATTTTAATAGCAAAGTTGTAATAAAAGAAATAATACAAGTAATTGAATTCATATTATTGTAAATAGATGTGTTATTTTCTTTTGTGAATTAAAAGTTTTAATTACTAAAACAAGGCCAGTTTCTGCTTCTGTTTTTCAGGTTAGAATCTGGGTAGAAAAAAAGACTAGATTAAATACACAACGCAATATTAAAAAAAAAATAATGCCTTTTTTTAATATAAATTATCATATGTGATCGTTTTATAATAATTGTAATTTTCTACACAACAAAATGGTGCCGTTTAAAGTGGATTTTGAAAAACTGAAAACGGAATAAGATTCTGGCTTAGTTTTAAACATTGCTGACTATTAAAAGATTGCACGTGGTACATCTCCTTATTTAATCATTTACAGTAATCTTATTGTGTTTATTTTATATTAAGTGGAACATTGTAACTGTTGTGAAAATTATTGTAAATACTTATATGAATTTCATATATTTACATTAATGTTTGCTAAGGTAAATTATTTTGTGAAGGTAAATATTTTTAATTAATGTAATTATGAATAGTGAGACTCAAACCGCTTCGTGTGTTGTGTCAGTAGACACTCCTAATATTGGTGAATTCTTAAATAATATTCCTGTGTTTGATGGTAGTTGTAAAGATGTTTCACTATCACAATTTTCGGATAGAATAGATGAAATTGGTGACCATTGTTCATGGCGCCCGAAAGATAAATTATTAGCTTTAAAATTGAGAATTTCTGGAGAAGCGGAGGATTTTTTATCAAGTCAGGGTGACCTTAAAAAACACGGTTCATATGTAGATGTTTGCACGGCGCTTCGTGATAGGTTTAGCTTCTGTCACTCTATGACAACAGATATTTCTCGGTTAACTACGAGTTATCAGTTACCGTCAGAATCAGCACGAAGATATTTTTCACGAATCGTGACTAGATTATGCGTTCGTATAAATGCGTTCCTAGTGAACGAAGTAGTGAATTCGAGCAATATAGATTGGATTTATTACTGTACACGGCAAAAAATGGCCTTAAGCCTGAACTTTTAAGAGGAATAACGCCTTTAGCTCTCACGGACTATAGTGAATTTAAGAAACAAGTCATTCTCTTAGAGGAATGCATTCCATTGAATAGACCGCCAACTACACAGTTTGAAACAGTTCACGCTGTAACTCAAATAAATGAGATAAGTGAACTAAAATCATTAATCAAAGAATAACACAGAAAAAAACTCAGAAATGCAGGGCATGTTCATAAAACAAATTAGTGACCTACAAGCTCAAATAGCTGAATTAAAAGTAAGCCAAATACCAACACAAGATAGAAACCAAAGAATACCTAATTTGTTTTGCGTCAGGTGTAAAAAACATGGGCATGAACAAGCTACATGCAGAATACCATTTTGTTCCTTCTGCCGTAAAATTGGACACGAAATGCAAAGATGTTGGTATTCCAACAAGCATAACAATTTCCATAAAGGTAGAGATAATAGAAGAAATCATTTAAACTAGCAATAGGGGAGAGACGGCTGCACCTCGCTACTCCGAAAATAAACCCACACAGGTGCCTTTATTTGTTACATCCACAATAAATGATAAATTGCCATTAATTCAAATCACAATAAATAATGTAAAAGTAAATGCTCTCTTAGATACAGGTGCATCTTGTAACCTAATCGAACGAAATTTTTTTGAAACTATAGCTTATCAAAGTAGTGTAATGCTCTCACAATGTAAACTTCAAATTAAAGGCATTTCAGACCATGTGCTAGAAATTGAAGAAAAAGTAACTTTAAAAATTAAAATAAATACTATTGAATTTCAAAGCGATTTCTATATTACTAAAGATAGTATTTCAAAAAAATATAAATTAATACTAAGTAGCGATTTTTTTGTACAACATAAAATGATAATTGATTATAGTCAAAAACTATTACATAATACAACTACTTCAATTAAATGGAATTACCAAAATCCTGACTGTGTCGAATTAAAAACTAATGTCGTGAACATAGAAGATAACAATAGTTGTATTTTTGGATTTTCCGTTACCAAAATAACTATTTTTCCTGGAACCGAAAAAATTATAGAAATCAAAACAAAAGAAAAATTAAATTCAAATTTAGATTCGGTTTTAATAGAGCCTGCAAATGATCATGCGGGTGATAGAGTATGGGTTGCTCGCTCCGTAAACCCAGTATCTAAGGAGGGAAATTATAAAATAAGGGTTGCAAATACATCAAAAAATACTATACACATAAACAAAGGTTCAAAATTAGTTTCCATTGAACCTTTACAAGTAACAAAAATTGATACTAAAGAATGTAATACATTTTTCACTGAAGAAATAGGTGATGATTTTGAAGCTTGGGGAGGAAAACTAGATTTATCGCACCTATCCGAAGATAAGAAAAGAAAATTACTTCCCCTGCTTGAAGAATTTAAACATGTGTTTGCCCATTCTATTGAAAATTTGGAGGGTTGTAATACTATACAACATGAAGTTAATTTGACAGATGATATTCCAGTTAGTCAAAAATTTTATAGGCCACCTCATCACCTAAAAGAGGAATTAAATAGACAGGTCAACGAATTACTAGACATAGGGATTATTAAAGAAAGCAGTTCCCCTTATAGCGCACCAGTACTTCTTGTCAAAAAGAAAGATGGTTCATTCAGACTTTGTACCGACTTCAGGAAACTAAATGAAAAAACTGTACCAGACTCTTTTCCTATTCCTAATATAACGGACTTAGTGGACAATTTAGGAAATGCTACTCTATTTTCTTGTATGGATTTATGTAGTGGGTTTTTCCAAATGAAAATTGATCCTAAGGACACCTATAAAGCAGCGTTTGCAACTGAGCATGGTTTATATGAATGGAATAGAGTACCATTTGGTATGCGCAATTCGCCAAATAGTTTTCAAAGATTAATGGAAATAGTACTGTCTGGATTAAAACCTCTTCAAATAGCAGTATATTTAGATGATATCATAATTGCTTCTTCCGACTCAATAGATGAACATTTAAATAAATTACGGTTAGTTTTTAAGAGATTAGAAGAACATAAATTGAAAGTTAAACCTTCCAAATGCTGTTTTTTAAAAGAAACTATAAACTATCTGGGTTTTACTGTTTCAAAGGGAACAGTTTATCCCGATAAGAAAAACATACAAGCTGTGTTAGATTTCAAGGTCCCAACCACTCGTAAACAAGTTAGAGGATTTCTTGGATTTACAGGGTTTTACCAAAGGTTTATAGAAAATTATGCTGAAATAGCATTACCTCTAACAAACTTGACGAAAAATGATGCTAGATTCAGTTGGGATGATTCAGCTCAGCATGCTTTTGACACTTTGAAAAATTGCTTAATTTCTGAACCTTATTTGAAACTACCAAATTTTTCAAAGGAATTTATATTAAGTATTGACGCTTCAAAATACGCTTTAGGAGCTGTTCTTTGCCAAAATGATGAAAATGGCTTCCCACATCCTATTGCATACGCCAGTAAAAAACTAAAAGATGCGGAAATTCGATATAGTACAGTAGAAAAAGAAATGCTCGGAGCGGTATTCGGCGTTACCCATTTTAAACAATATTTGTACGGGAAAAAATTTATCATCTATTGCGATCAAGCAAGTCTTTCCTTCGCACTCAAAGTGCGAGATCCAACTTCTAGAATAGCCCGATGGGTAATGACTCTGCAACAATATGATTATACCATTGTACATAAACCGGGAAAATTAAATATAACAGCTGATTACTTGTCTAGGGGTGTAAACGCAGTAGAAGTAATAGCTTTCAACTACGATTCTGATTCCACAATGAAACATCGAATTAAAATTCATCAGGAACAGGACCCAAAATGCCAACAAATTATTAATTATCTAAAAATAAGGAGACACCATCACCTACTCATATGTTATTTTTTGAAAAAGATGATCTTCTTTACTGTATACCAAAAAATGCCCCCAAACATCGTGGTGACACCAAAGATAAATTAGTGGTACCCCTAACTTTAGTATGGAAATAATGCGTCAGTGTCATGATTCCCCAGTGGCAACCCATCAGGGATTTCAAAAGACTCTGAACAGAATTAGAGAAAACTTCTATTGGGGTAATATGTATAAACATGTTTTAAACTACGTTAAATCGTGTACTTCTTGTGTTGAAAAGAGAGGTCATAAGCCCGAAAAACTAGCTCCATTACAGCGCGTTCCAGTCACACAACGACCAATGGAATGCATAGCTATGGATGCCCTGGGTCCACTTCCTCTAACTTATTCAGGAAATAAGTATATCTTGGTGATTTCTGATTATTTTACACGCTGGCCGGAAGCATATCCGACACCCGATATAAAAAGTGAAACCGTTGCTAGAGTATTAGAAGATTTTATTAGTCGACATGGTGTACCTTCTCGTCTAATTTCCGATAGAGGCTCTAACTTTATCTCAAAATCCATCTTTGAGGTGTATTCGAAATTAGGTATTGAAAAACACACTACTACTTCATATCACCCTCAGAGTGATGGAATGGTAGAAAAACTTAACTCGACTTTAATTAATTCATTAAGTCATTTAGTAAATTCTACTCAAACAGACTGGTACCGGCATGTACCTTTCGCCTTGCTAGCTCACAGATCGGCACGACATTGTACAACAAGCGAAACACCATCATATCTCTTGTATGGCAGGGATATCCAGTTACCGTATTCTGTTATGTCTCAACCTATAGCTCATAACTATGCGGATGTCCGAGAGTACGCTGGAGATCTAGTTGTACGTTTACAAAATTCTTTTCAAATTGTCAAATATAATTTAATAGCTGCAGCAGAAAAACAGGAGACGTATCGCCGTAAGACAGCAGTTGATAAACAAATAGATATAGGAGATGTCGTATATCTATATCTTCCCGAAATAAGAGCAGGGATTTCAAGGAAATTAATGAGACCAAATGTAGGCCCTTTAAAGTTCTGAATAAACAATCACCAGTAAATTACGAGATAGCATGCGTAAAAGAACCTTCAAAAACCCAAATAGTTCATGTAGATCGACTTTCAAAAATTAATGATAGAATTGTATTCCCGACTTTACACGAAATTAATTCTACACCTCAGCAATCTACTGACTCGAATAAAAAAAGTAAAAATAGTTACTTCGGGGTTAACGATAGCGTGCAAAGAAAAGGTAAAAAAGCGTTTGTTTTTAGCCCTCTAATTAATCCTCAGAGCAAAAGCTCAATGTCAATTCCAAATAAAGGAATCTCATCTGTCCCAAAATGTGATGGTGGAATATCTCGAACAATAAAACATAATTATAATACTCGTTTCGCTCGAAAGAACTGTAGCACATAATTGACTGATTAAATGAGTAATACAAACATTAACAAATGATTGTGTAGAGTGTATGTATAGCAATAAATAGTTTTGTATATATATATATATATATATATATATATATATATATATATATATATATATATATATATATATATATATATATATATATATATATATATATATATATATATATATATATATATATATATATATATATATATATATATATATATATATATATATATATATATATATATATATATATATATATATATATATATATATATATATATATATATATATATATATATATATATATATATATATATATATATATATATATATATATATATATATATATATATATATATATATATATATATATATATATATGTTTTTTTTTATATCTTGAATTACTTATGTAACTGCTGACTAAAGTTCTTAATTCTAGCAGTCTGTAAGAAGTTTATATTTTAAATTAGCCAAGATTACATTGTGTGGTAAATAAATGTATACTTTATGTGCTATTTCTAATTGGAAATCTTATTAATTATCACTTTATGTATGATTTTAAGTAGAAAACAAAAAAAATGTATTGAACAAATTAGAGCCATGCAAAATAAGTGCAAATGTGTGGATGTGCAAATATGTGAAAAAAAATCTTCGATTTTTTTTTCCAGGTAGATTATTGGTGTTGTATTCACTGGCTGGATAATTTTTATAAATTAAAATACCCATTTTTTTTCTGGCTGGAAGTCCTTTTTTTTATTATTTAATTCTATACCCCATTTCCCCCATTTTGACGAAGTGGAATGCCCTAACTTGGGACTTGGAGGAAACCGGTCCTGCAAGGGAAAAGCGAGGGGAGGAAGAAGAGAAGTGAAGGGGAGAAGGAAAAAAAGACAGAGGAGTTGCAGGACATCGCCGGAACAAGAGACCCGGTTGGTTTGGGGAGTTCGACGCTTTATTGGAGACTTTGAAAAGTAAAGTTGAAGTTGATAAATAAAAAAGCACACGAAACTGATTGAAAGAAGAAGAGCCCTCTCAAATTGTGAAATTAGGAGATGCCTGAATGTCAGCATTTTTTTTACATCCAAGTTGTCGTCGACCCAAGGCGTTTGCCATACTATTAAAGAAGGACGCTGGACTATTGTGATCAACCAGGTTTTTGAACCCCTCTAAATAGGCCGGCCTATACCATCAACTGTTTATATATGTAAGTGAATGTTTTTTTTATTTATTTAACTATCCAGCCAGATTTTTTTGTGTGGTACCACCATTTACATAACTTTATTTAATAATTAATCTCACTATAACAGGCAATCTAGGGTAACTTAATCACTCCACGTGAGTGAATTATCATTTTAATAGCAAAGTTGTAATAAAAGAAATAATACAAGTAATTGAATTCATATTATTGTAAATAGATGTGTTATTTTCTTTTGTGAATTAAAAGAAGTTTTAATTACTAAAACAAGGCCAGTTTCTGCTTCTGTTTTTCAGGTTAGAATCTGGGTAGAAAAAAAGACTAGATTAAATACACAACGCAATATTAAAAAAAATAATAATGAATAATTCCTTATTTTAATATAAATTATCATATGTGATCGTTTTATAATAATTGTAATTTTCTACACAACACAGGGATCCAACAGAAACATAAAGCATATCTTATACGGTGAGAGTAGAATGATCTCATCCAGTGAGAAACTCTTTTAATCTTATTAAATAAGGAAAATTAATCAGCTGCAATTTCAATGCCAGAACTCTGAGAACTATAAGCGTTCTTATGAAACTGATTATATTATATACGTCATTATATTAAAAAAAATACCGACATAAAATTCATTTCATTATTTAAGAAAGTTTTGCCACTATTTTTACTTAGAATAAAATAGAGTATATTTCTTATTATTAAAATAAGTTAATGTTTTGAAAAAGTAGCAGCGAATCTAGATAACAAAAAATATTAACTAGATTGAGTATTAATACTTGGTAATAAGCTGCAAAGGATACTAATACACTTTTCTCTTTTATACTTTCATTATCAATAAAAAACTACATAAATTATACTATTTAATATTTGTGAAGTAAGAAATAATTTTTTTGCATAATATTAGCAAAGCCAACTTGTAAGGATAATATGAAAGCAGCTATTTCACATTTTTTGAAATTTACGAAGTTAACAATATAAAAGGATTTTTAAAAAGAAATTTGTTCCAACAGTGAACATACAGTAAATAATAGCTTAAAACTATATGAGATATAGATTAAAGCTAAATTTAAGTTACCAGAATATATTGTTTAAAATAATGTTTAATAGAAATTAAATAGAATTTAGTAAACATTTCCTGTTAAATTAAATTGTATGCATAAGTATTTAATTTGAAATAAAGTATTTGTCAAAATTAACTTTAATTATGTGTAATTTATTTTGATTATTTATTACTAATACTTTTTATTCAAAGATTTATTTTAATCATATACATTATTTAATTGAAAAGTTTATGAATAACTGAAAAGAATTATTACATTTTTTAAATATTTCTACAAGAATAAATAATTCAGACTTGTATTAAAATTTTGACAATCAGATCCCTTTCAAAATAATTATTTTCCTTACATTGTCCTGGTCTCTAGTCCCAAGTTGCCTTCCATCCGGAAGGACGGGGTTCGATTCTCAATGCCACCAAAATCCCACCTTGAACATACGATTTACGTGCTCGTTAAACTGTGGAATCGAAAGTCCTGTAATCGGTCGTTGAGCAGTTACCATGGATGCAATGGTCTGGAAAAAATTCCCTCCCCCATCAGATCAATGTCAAAATTGAGGGAGTGGAAGTATATGTCGTATATATATATATATATATATATATATATATATATATATATATATATATATATATATATATATATATATATATATATATATATATAATATATATATATATATATATATATATATATATATATATATATATATATATATATATATATATATATATATATATATATATATATATATATATATATATATATATATATATATATATA